>JAOBYK010376461.1:11773-38474 GCA_025434845.1 Phenganax subtilis
CGGTATTTCTCTCTACCAATCAATGGCCGGCTGGAGGGTGCTCCTGTAGTCACAGTTGAGGGGCGGTCTTATCCTGTTGAAGAATTTTATTTAAATGATCTCATTCCATTTGTAGAGAAGGTGCATTTAAAATCTATCAAACATTTGCAGACACATTTTGTTGAAATACAATGTAACTCTATCTTTCTCTCTCTCAGTGGAATCCACCATTGTTAGATCCCGGAGACCCAGGCGTTGTTGACGGGCAATATTATGCTGCTGCACATTTGATTGCTCACCTAGATAAGTGGGAAATTGATGTTCAAGGAGCAACAGACAATGGGTTTGCTGGGGATAGAGGAAGTGTATTGGTGTTTTTGCCTGGTAAGACATTTCCCCTCCCCTCTAAGCCATGTGCCAATTTTGCCAATTTTGTGAAGGAGAGAAAATAGACTTGTCCTTGGAAATATAAACTCTTGTTAAATTTGGCCTTATGTCACATGTGTATGCCTTGTGTAGCTATTGTAATAATTTTTTCAGGTAAAGAAGAGATTAAAATGATGGATAACACATTGAATGATGTGTGTCGCCAACAACAGTAAGCCTGTTATTCTGTTTTTAATGTTTCTTTATGAACTGCGAGTAACACAGTAAATTGCTGTTGCGTATCTTTATGTAGTCTTTGGCTGCTTCCTTTGCATTCTATGATAACGAATGAGGAGCAAAGTCAAGTATTTCGAAATCCTCCAAAACCTCAAGAAGGACATCCACGTTACAGAAAGGTATTTTACTTTAATGTAGAGAGTATTTGCAAACTTTGTTTGTCAATTACGTGAAGAATAACTTTTGTAATTTCAGGTCATTTTATCCACTAATATTGCTGAAAGTTCAATCACTGTTCCTGACGTGAAATATGGTAAAAACTATCTTAGTTCTCATTTTTGTTTCATCATGCAGTCAAAATACTCTTGCCCCAAAGTCTCAAAATATGTTGTCAAATTTTCTAGTTATTGATTTTTGTCTTGTGAAATGTCTCATTTGCGACCCGGACACAAACTATCAGAGTTTGAGAATGCAATGGTCTTCTCACGCCTCCGCCACGCAGCGCAAAGGTAAAACGATATTGATTAAGAAAAAAGAAGGATCCATTTTTTTAATATATGCCTGTGGTAGTGACCCTTGAAGAATTAGGTTTCATATTTGATGTTTTCCAGGACGTGCTGGTCGAGTATCTGCAGGAAAATGCTTCAGAATGGTTCAAAAAGACTTCTATGAAAGATGCATGGAGCCTTACTCAATTCCAGAATTCAAAGTATGGAATCGTGTGGTTTTTTTTGCACCGTGCATGTCAATTTTTAAAGGAAAGCCGAAGGCCTCTGTTGAACTTTTCTGAGGAGCAATTTTAATCTTTTTAATCGTTACTCTTTATTTTTAGCGTTGTCCTTTGGAGCAAATTATTCTCAAAGTGAAGCTTTTAGATCTTGGCGCGCCTAAAGCCATCCTAGGCCTGGCACTACAACCTCCAGATGTTCGTGACATTGAAAGAACAGTTCTGATACTTAAAGAGGTCAGTTTATCAACATATCTAAATCTGTAATGGCAGTTTTGGGAAACTATAGGTCAACTCCACTACCGTGCAATGTAAATTTTGATGAATATTGTGGCAAAAAATTTCAATTGTAAGAACCTATCCATGTATTTTCTCGCAGGTCGGGGCTTTGACGACTAAAATGCGAAATAGTTCCATCAATCCTTATGATGGAGAGCTGACGTTTCTTGGCCGTGTGATAGGAGAACTTCCGGTGGATATTCGGATAGGAAAATTGCTTGTACTGGGTCATGTTTTTGGCGTTTTAGAAGAGGCGTTAGTTATAGGTTGGTTTTTGCACAATCATCACACGAGATATTCTCATTGATATCAAAGTAATTTCGCTTTTGCTATTCATGTTTCTTATTTGTTGCTAAACTTTATTTTAACACAGGTGCTTGCCTTAGTCTCAAATCATTCTTTTCACAGCCGTTTAAAAAAGAGCTAGATGCTTATAGGTATGTTTGCTGTAGGCTTTGCAGGCTACGTTTTTAAGGTTTTAAGACCGCACACTATCTATATGTAACTAAGGTCTTCGAATATCCATCTGGTTTCTTCACAATGATACCGTCACTCGTTTTTCGCAGGTGGAAAATGTATTGGTCAAATTACTCGTACAGTGATTGCATTGCTTCGCTAAACGCGTATAAAGTAAGTTCACTGTTTAACCTGTATTGTCAGTAACTGAGTTGAAAAGTATTAATGTTTTCGGAATTCTCATTTTGGTGTTTTTTTGTTAAGGAGTGGAAGAAAATGAAAGAAACAGGAGGTTTTGGAAGAAATGTATTTTAACTTTTATTGATTATTCTCCACTGTTTTTGATTCAGAATATGACTTTTAATTTAGCCAATCTATTTGCGGGCACTGGATTTGTATTCTTTTTAGAGAGAAATAGGTTGGTGTAAAGAGAAGTATATTCAACTGAACAGAATTCGCGAGGTATTTCTCCGTCAGCATATGGAAACAACTAAAGTACAAATGTCCCATCTTACACGACACTGTGTTTAAGTAGCTGCGATATTCTGATATTTCAGGTTGAGGGTCTCACAGAAGAATTGACTCAAAGACTTGCGAGATTTAACATAAGAACATTTCGGGCTCTACATCAGAAGTAAATTAATATTGCTATAAAAATACTTTTTGTCCATGTTTAGAAAATTAATATTTTTTCATTAAATTTTTTTCTAGGAGACGCGATTCTTCGCACCACGATGAACTTATTTTAAAGGTTTGTCGAGGCATTTTTTACAAAAATTTGTTTGCTTGTTCTAAAATTCAACAGTTCGACGTTATAAGCTTTGCCAAAGTTTGTTTATCTCCTTGTCTGGTTTCACAACTGCATATTTGGACGTTCCTAGGTGGTTATTTGTGGTAGTTTCTACCCGAATTATTTTTCATCTGGCGAAATTGATGAGCGTGAGGCCGTGAAAACAATGTCTGGTCATGATGCTTTTACAACCGTCATGGTACGTTCTTTTGTTTTCTTTGGCCATCCATCATTGCAAAAAAGATGGCGGCCATTCAATTTTACCAGATTGCTTTGCGGTTCTAAATCTTTTAATGTAGCAGTTGACGAATATTGCCTGAACAGCATCAAATTAAAAATGATTAGTTTTCTGTTTGACAACGTTGCCGACTTCAAGGGAATGTGATTTGTGGTGTTTTTATCACGTATACAAGTGAATCATGAAAAAGATCGTGTTAAGGTCTGCCATCTTTTTTAGTCAAATCATGAAAGTGTCTAACTTGATTGCGTTAATCTTAGGTAAAAGGTATGCCAATGTATGGACAACACTACAGCAGCGCTGTTGCGAGAATGTTCCGATCTTGTGGCAAGGGAAAAAGTCTTTATTTTGAAGGAAGAAGGTAAAAAATACTTGATCGTTTTAAAATATCTTAGCGAAGAAATTTTTTCATTTCATGCGAGAGCTTAGCTTTCTTTTAAGAAAATGCATCTTTTGATGTTATAGAAATGAATTTCTAAAATATTCTATATTTTTAGAGCCTATATTGAGTTTGAAAAACCGACAAATTCTCGTTTCCCCATTGTGCCTGCGGTGTACCTTGCTATAAAAATGAGGTTCGTTCGTTGTTTACTACGTAAAGTTTTTGACGTTTTTCTAGTGAATTGATTTCAAATTTTCAGAGATTTGCAAATGCCACTGGCTTTATACTTCGCGGAAAGTGGTCAGAAACGAATGATTGAAAAAACTGCGAAAAAAGTGACGACCAGTCGGACAAAGTCTTTGAGAACTGATCGGTATTACTTTGATATTATTCTGTGAGTTGAACAAATGCTTCATAATTTGATTTTCATTCATGTAGAGTTCAAGCTGTGATTAATAGTGAATCCAATGAAAAGAAAGATGGCGCACAACAGGTAAAATAATTCGTGTTTTTAACTAACTGGCCTTCTTGCTGCTTGCTTTGGCAAGTTTATTAAGATATGCTAGCGTGCACATTCACTTTGTTATAAAGTGTGTCTAGTCCCAGGCTTCCGTTCTTTGACAATATCGACCACAAGCGAGGGATACGAATCAGTAGGATTTCACAATCATCGTAACGTCACGCCAACCAACAAGAATGCTTTTTTCTTTTGTAGCTGGAACTGCCCGAGGTTGGTTTTATGGACATTGTCGTTTCTGAGGTGAGAAATTTATCGGGATAAAAACAGATCTATAAAAAGAGATGGTTGAGATAGACTGAGAGATGTGTCCGCTGGTGAAGTTTGACTATATCTTTGTCATAAAGGTTATTGACGCTGGACATTTCTGGGCGCAACCTGGTGGCATTGAGTATGCAGCGAAACTTTCACAACTCATGTTTGAAATCAACGACTATAACAACGGACAACAGCTTGAGGTTTGCTTAGCTATCAAGAAATATATTTAAGCAGTTGTGCAGCCATTTGATTGCTTTTTTAAAATTCAAGCTTTGCAGTTACAGATACGGATGATACGTATGTCCTCAATCTGTAGGGGTTTATATCTTATTAGAATTCATTCTCAACTTGAAGTTGATAATGCGTCCACAGTGACTTCATTTAATGTATCCTTGAGAGTTGTGTTTCCACTTTTGTTTTTTGTTTCTAGCCATTGCCGTCTTACGTTCCTCCTGGTTCCTTGTGCTTGGCACTGTTTCCTGAGGATGAAAGGTTTTATCGAGCCAAAGTTGTTTCATGGAAAACAAATCAAGTTGAGGTACGACCGGAATTACTAATACTAATTTTCAATGTTTTGCAAACAAGTTTGAAGTACTTTGGTGTTTTGTAGGTGCTCTATGTTGATTATGGTAATATCTGTAACATTCCGGTACAGTTTTTAAGAAAAATACGTGAAGAGCACACGAAACTACCTTTCCAGGTTTGTTCAAACTTCGGAATAAATGAACTTATTCTACTCTTCCTAGATGCTCGCTTAAAGACCTTTTTAATTCTGGAAGAAATCGGATTACTGTCTCTGCAATCACCTGTAGCAGTTTTTAAGATTTTCAGTGTTTCAATACTTTTGAGTCGTAGGATGACTTTCGATGCTACAGGAATGCTGAATGAAAAGTCTTCTTTTCAAAATATCCTTTTTCCTAGGCGTTCGAGTGTAGGCTGTGTTTTGTTCGCCCAACATTCGGAGAGTGGGACAAAGAAGCTACTGAACGATTCAAAGACTTGACTTGGGACAAGAAACTAGTTGCGAAGGTGAGATATTGAAGCAAAATCATTTCGCCTAAACTTGCTTTGTGATTGATTAAAGTGTACATTTGTATGGCGGCGTAGTTGAAAAGATTGGAGCCAATGTCCATCCACCAAATACATCATTCCAGTTTTGTTCAGTGCATTGTTTCATTGCAGATATATTCTCGTCTCCATGGTGCACTGCGTGTTGATCTGATTGATACAGTCTCATCCGAAGATGACATTCACATACATCAAGTTCTAATCGCGGAAGGCTTTGGACAGGCGGCTGACGAATCGTATGATTCCATTGTAAGTTGTTTCGATCATAGTCCATGGTCTGACAACTGAACTAATTTATTCTTTCACCCTAGCGTGCTCATGAAGATGCACTTAGTCGCCTCGAAGTAAAAAACAGTCGTAAAGCTGAGGATGATGATGAGGAGGACCAAAGCGGGTGGATTGAGTCTGATTCATCATCAGCTGATCTGCAACTCAATGGAAAGTACGATCGCAAAGAAGGCGAGGTTACCAAGGTACAGCGTTGTAATCCATAGTTCGTTGTACTATTAATAAAAGAGAGCGACGTTTTTGACAACACGAACGGCATGAGAAACGTCAAAGGACTGGGTCAAGCACAGTAATTGGTGGAAAAAGTCAAGTCTACTTCCGGTCGACGTCCGTGTTGTAAAAATGCCGCTTGCATTTAGGAAAACCTGAAAAGTTTTTGAAACAGTCTAAATTCTTCAGGTTTCTCTTGCTGGTCCTTTTAACCCGTATGAAATGCATTTCTATAGTATGACGTGTGTTGGAAGAATGAGGTACAATGTCAATCTTCATTTGGATTAAAAATTTCAAGGTTTCTTCAACTTGAAGAGTGAACTTTTGTTTTGTAGAGCAACAAAGATTGCGCGTGATTCCGTCAATAGCGTTGCTTTAAATGATGAGCCGCAAGATAAACATGATCGTTTTTTAGTCGCATCCAACATCGGAATTAACGCTACAGGAACTGTTATGATTGCAAGGTACCAAACGTATATTAAAACAAAATATTGTTTTAGCGAATGGTAATCTTACGCTTGACTACTTCAATTGTGCTCTAGGGACACAACATTGATGCCAAATATACACGGTCTAGCAGCTCTTATCGGTCTTGTCTTTGCTCCTTGCGCTGAATTCAGGACAGATAAAAGCAAGGACCGCTACACCGGCGCCATTATTGGCTTGGGTCCAGACCCTACATCTTCAGAATCGCTGCTTCCAGATCACGATATTGAATTGACTTTTGATATCGCTTTTGTGCAAGATGACCTTGTTAAGGTGTGTTTGTTTGTGTGGTTTCTTTTTTTTGTACATTCGCTTGTTTGTTTACTTCCTCAAAATGTTCTGCAGATCAACTCGTGTCGTAATGCTATTAATTTAGCAGTGGGCTCGAAAGAAGCTGTAGTCGAGTGGGGTACAGCCGCTATGCAAAGACTTCAACAGAATTCACGCCGTGTGTTACTTGAGTAAGTCCGAATTAGGTTTCTTTTAAACTATGAAAACATCATTTTCATCTTAATTTTTTTCTGTTTTAGATTAGTTTTAAGTTCTCGAGACGACCGGAAAATGTGCCCTAGCGGGAAAGCGTACCGTTGGAACCAGGTACTTGTGTTCAAACAAATTATGACAAAAATTGAAATGAATCAAATATTATAAACGAAATCTTTAGTTTCGAGTGATTTCTCTTTCTTATCTTTTCTGTTTTATTCGTAGGTCGACAGTAAAGACTTGCTTTCGCCTTATCGTCAGGAAGAGTTGGATAATGAGCAACCTTCATTGTACCCTTTGCATTATGGTGTGGCTGTTGCTGAAGCAACGTATGCAGACACGATTCCTGATAACATTGTACGGAGACGAATGCATGTTCAGAGATTACACGAGCTATCAGGGGGGTGAGTGCTTGCCGGATATATAGATCCTAAGGATGACATTCCCAAACTTCACAAGATTGCGGGCTCTTGATCAGTATTGAGACTCTGATTTAATATGTATTTGTTTTAGTTTTCTTCATGACTTTTATTTTTCTCTGCTAGCTCTTCTCAACCGTTTTCCGAAGCAATCGTTTGTGAATTGTGCAACGTCACATGTCGTCATCCTCGTGGTCTGCGCATGCACCTGGAGACAAGAGCTCACCGCGCGGAAGAAAATATCCTCTTTGATGATCGCTATGTTTTCCATCGCTAAATATTCTGGTATGTTTAAAACAACTTTTGCTGCTGTAAATCTTATTGTTTCAGTTTCATTTTCGAGGTATTCCTTCGCCTTTAATTGTTGTGAAAGCCGACAGAAGCCTAATACGAGTATAGCTTTAATTTTCTGATGTAGGATAAACATCTGCGGTATTAGCTGATAAGATTATCAGTAATCTTACAATTCACAGAAACATTGTACTGTGGTAGTCTGCCTATGACATGTGAAATACAATGCATTGTATATAAAAGATTATCGAGAAAAAAATTGTGTTTCATTCGAGAGTAACGCTGTGTTCAGTTTGTTAGAGTCTTATCTAACCGAGTTTCATTGTTCTTCTTTTGGTTTCTGGTTGCTAGTATATCTGATTCATCACAGAATGAACTAAGAACGTTGTTACCAGTGATGATGTTAAAGGTTATTTTGGGTTATGACATGCTGATTTGCATGCATGAATTTGCCAGATGGCAAGAACTCTTACATGTTCAGGATATCTTCTGTCATAAAGTTATTGTTTCCAAGTCTTGCACTTGACCAAGGACCGGTTCATCCGAGTGTTATAGCATTCGCTGTAAACGCCGAAGTTTTTCATGTGCCGAGCCTCATGCAAATGATTTAATGTGCTAATAGAGCTAATTTACATTAGGCCAGATACATTGAAAGAAAATTAGACTTCATTGATTGGAGTTCTACAAATTAGAGCCCTGAGTCATTTAATTATATCAGATAGAGTCCATAATACATTAACATTTTGTCCATAAAATGTCTGAGTTCTTGTTGAAAACGTCTATTTCTTCCTACTCTGGAATGAACACATAACTGTATGTAAATGCGTATAGTGCATCAAACATTTATGAACTTTTTAAAATTCATTCCTTTTCCTGCAGAAGCTAGACGCAATTAAACGCCTACACGGCGAAAGAAAAGCCAGCATGAAGCGTGAAATACAACTTTTCGTATTCAATTTTGAGGTTAGTGTGGTCAACCTAGAATATTGTTTCAAATCTTATGAAGTTGACGAAGATGATTACAAATACCGTGCACGAGTCGGAATGCATGGCGATACCTTACAGCTTGGATCCGTCGCAGCTATTGAGCTTACAGATCGTTAGAGTCGAATGGTGATCTGTAAGGTTGAAGTCTGATCGTAAAGATCAAACCTAGTCACAAAAGTCATACCATGATCGTGGAGATCGAACTACATATAGTATTTACGACTAGTGTTGCTGTCGAAACGAAGCGATTCGGGGATATATCTCTGACAAAAAAGGTCTGCACTAGTCCTTAAAATGACAAAGTTCCTCAAAACCTTCGGCACTCAATGTTTTTGTTGTTTTTAACCTTCTATTTTTTCATGAATGCAAGGCGTTTTAAGTATCATTGTCACCCAGGAAGAAACTCGGTGACAAAGAACTTGTAAAAGCTCTAAACTACTTCCTTTCACCTCAAAAGATGCTCTTAGTTTTGCTGTAACTCTTCTTCAGTGATACCCAGCTTAAATTTGTAAACGACAATTGAATTTTATGACCATAGACATAGTGTTTGTAGTTACGAATGACAGATTGTGTTAAATGTCACCAATTGTTTCCATAATCTGTTCTTGAATTCTTGAAGTGTTCAGCTATTCTTATTTTTCATTGTTCCAATTCCTTCACGTCATCGTGACAATAAATAATGCATTTTTGATGATTTTTACCATGCAAACTTGACTATATAAGTGTATTGCACTCTTGAATGTCTCTATTTTTCTCTGCCAGACAATAAGCCGTACTTAATTCATAATCTAGCAGTAACTGAGTTCGAAAAAAGATCGTACCCAAGGTGAGGATTTGAAAAAGTGTTACCTATCCCTTTTAAGACACCGAAAATCGTTTGATTTATTGTATTTGTCTTTAAAGTCTGCGAACGAAACATTACTGTTTTTTCTTTCTTGTAGAACTCTACATAATCTCTCTGGGAAACCTTTTTATTTGCGATAATTTGTCTAAACTATTGAGTGAGAAAAGTTGTTACCAGAAGTCCAAAATGAACAGGCTGATTGGGTTCCGGTCGGTCGGGTTCGAAGACGCCTCACGTGATCACATTTTGACCAATTAGAAAAGTTCCTTGAAATAATTCGGGAGGGTTAACAACTGAGTCGCAACCATTTTTCAAGCGAAAGATTTTTGTTGTGTGTTGAATAATCTCGTCTTTTTTCGACTCTTACGAGGCAAAGTACGTTTAATGTACGTTGTTGGGTAGGCAACACGATAGGGCTATTTATGCGTTGTGGTTCTGTGGCGAAATAATTGCGAACAGAAACGTGCGACTTGAATGTAGCGACAACAACATTCTGAAAGAACGCGAAAATCGAATGAGGAATATTCGCAAGTTGTTCTCAAGTAAAGGACAATGTACTAATTCTAAATAGGAAAAGTACACAGCTTTCTCTACTGGTTGTCAACAAGACGCTTTGTGACAAACTTCATTCTCTAAAAATGTCGTCGACAACTAGAACACTGCCTACCGTGAATGAAGGGGGTGCACCATTAATAAAGGTGAATTCTATTTTCCTTTTATCTGCTTTAATGCTAACCGTCTGTACATGCTTCTAGCCCGTGTTTAGGGTATTTTTCTAACAGCTTTCGTGTACTTTTATACTTAGGAGGAGCCTCGTTCGTCCAATTCTTCAAGCCGCTCACGAAATCGTACAACGACAGGAAGCGAAGACGTTCATATTGGAAACTATAAACTTTTAAAAACTATCGGAAAGGGAAACTTTGCGAAGGTGAAACTAGCAAAACATACTCCCACAGAGAAAGAGGTAAAAAATTAACAGTTTCATCTCACGATTCATTGAGATTTCAATACGAAAACATCAAAATTTGCGAATTTAAACTTGGCTGCCGGCGTGTTTCATTAATTAGTATTTTTCAATCCGAGGAGCTCGAATATTAAAATATATATTCCCTTATTTGCTTCGTCACTTATGTTCCTTTGTGTATAGGTTGCAATCAAAATAATCGACAAGACTCAGTTAAATCCTAGTAGTTTGCAAAAGGTGGGTATTTTCGTATTTATCACCCCAAGTTTTCTGGATAAAAATTTTAAGATCGCAAGGTTTACCAAAAGCATTTTATGTCAACTCGTATTTCGTGATCATATTAAACAACAAACCAAGCCTCGCGCTAAACAATTGTATTTCAAATCAAATGATCACCACCTTGTTAAATGTCACAAAGAAGTGATGCTCAATTAATAATCTGAATTTTTTTGTACAAGGAAAAGATGAGACCTCCTTTATTCATCTTCAATTAATATGCCATGTTTCAAAATTTCTGTTTTATATTCCCGACCTATTGTAGATAACGTTTTTAATAAAATACCTTGGAAATTGAGCAGACCACTTAAAGAGCACCGAGTTTTAGCCTTGCAATATGTTGTACAAATATTATATGCCCTGTAACTTATTAAGATGCTTAGTGAAACATTCAGCTGTGTCTTTGTTTTGAAAACTTTGGACTTACTCCGTGTGTATAGTAGTAAAATAAAGATTAAAGCACCCATGAAACACTTGTACATCACTTTTCAACCAGATATCAAAACTAGCGCCCCATGTTTAGTCTCTCATGATTTCTTTATATTAGGATGCAAATGTTAATTGCTTTGTAGTGTTGTACTGTTCTTCAAAACTAAAGGAAGATTTGTTTGCTGCCATATATTAAATTATTATATTATCTATTGCCCAAGTATTGCATAATAGACCAATGCTTTTATTAAATGGAA
Organism: Phenganax subtilis; assembly: GCA_025434845.1. Lineage (NCBI taxonomy): Eukaryota > Metazoa > Cnidaria > Anthozoa > Malacalcyonacea > Clavulariidae > Phenganax > Phenganax subtilis. Next base: position 23,005 of record JAOBYK010376461.1, read on the forward strand.
ATATTAATGAACCATATAGAGTGAGAGACTCTATCTGCAAAAGCCTTTGAATGGATATTTTGACGTTGGATAAAACCTGCTTTAGACTTTGTGGTGGTTTTCAGGCAGATTGACATAAGTTATTTCTTGTGTTTTTAATTATTTTGCCTAAATTATTAGACTGGATCCAAATTGCATTACATAATAATCAAAATATATTGATCAATATAAGTTTGGTTCTCTCAACAGTAGCACAACTAAAGTAAAATACCCTCACTTCTGGCTCTCACAAGTGCATAACAGTTCTAGATAATTTGCCTCCTGCTGGCATTTTGTTTTTCTCATGCTGTAGCTAGGTGAAGTTTGCAACAGATGGGATAATGAAAGTGGGCTACCCTACTGGCAATTGTAATTGGGTTACTAAAACCAGACCCACTGACAGGCAGAACTAACTTGTTTAAAGTCCAGATAAAATCTGTGTTCAGATTACCATGAGAATACTGAATATTTTTAATAGCAGTTAAAGCTTTTTGATGTTTTTCCTCACACAAATTGTACGTTAGTGTGTCAGATTTTGTGTCTCTGTACCCTTCACGCTAGACAGCAATCAATACTGGTGCAAGATTTTTCCTAGTTATGTGGACGTCTTTGCAAGCAATCTTGTCTCTTTTTGTCTGCTTCATATCAGGCAATTTTGCTTGTCATGACGTGACTCTTAAAATGTAATCAAGAGTTCATTTTGTACTAGGGTTCCCCTTGTTTTTCTTGTTATGTTAAGTTTGTGTTTTTCATAATGTCTGACTTTGATGTTGGTGATGTACACTGTGCAAGTACTTGCCTACGAAATAGGAAAATAATTAAGCTTATTGACTTGAGCTGTCTTTGAATAAAATTAATTTCAAAGATTTTTAAACTTCTCATGATGGAAATCAGTATGTGTTTTTCATATTGAAAGTGAAGTATTTTGTAAACATTATATTTAAAGCTGATAATATTTTGAGCCTTTATCATAATCAGTATTTAAGAGAATGAAATATGTGGTGCATGTGTTTTTATGCTAAGATATTTGGGTTTTTTTCAGCTGTTTCGTGAAGTTCGTATCATGAAGTTTTTAGATCACCCTAATATAGGTTTGTACATTTGATCTGTGCTGACATCTTAAAGCAGTACAAGCATTTTGCTGGGACTTAAACAGTCCTTTTGATTGATCAATTATGTGTCTGGAGACTGTAACATTTATTTTTATCATTTCTTTTATTCAATTCAGTCAAACTCTATGAGGTGATCGAAACAGACAAGACATTATATTTGGTAATGGAATATGCTAGTGGAGGTACATTTCCAATTATCAAAGATTAATTTTACTTTATAGAGTCTAGCTTGACGTTTGCAGTAATGTATTGTTATATATTGTTGTTATACATGTGGTATCAATCTTATACATGCTTAAGCACACCCATGCTATTCTTCTATTCCACATTTGTGTCTATGTAACTTGATATCACTGATGTTTTGTACAAAACATTACAAACTTTCTTTGTTTTCATATTCAAATTTAAGTTTGCAGTATAAATATTTTAAAGCATGTTAATTATATGTTAATTATTCATGAAGGTGAAGTATTTGATTATCTTGTTGCTCATGGAAGAATGAAAGAAAAAGAAGCAAGAGCAAAATTTAGACAGGTTTAAGATATTGATTACTTCATTTTAGATTTAATATATAAATTAATTTATCCAATTTGTAATATTATACATATATATATTACAGATTGTGTCTGCTGTACAATACTGTCATCAAAAACATGTCATACATCGGGATCTCAAGGTACCGGTACACTGTCAATTATGTCAGCCCTCTCAAAGTTCTTTTGAACCCTCCCCCCTTGCTCATGCACCATTGTTATTGTTTTCCCCTTACATTGTCAAGGTACCCTCCTCCAGAAACTGCATTTTATCTTTTCCCCTGGAAATCCCATTTCTTGATCTTTTTGAATGGTTGGCACTTCGACTTCTTAAATCAACTTTGTATTTTTCACTTCAGGCTGAAAATTTATTGCTTGACTCGGACATGAATATCAAGATTGCCGATTTTGGTTTCAGTAACGAGTTTACGCCAGGGAATAAATTAGATACATTCTGCGGCAGTCCTCCATATGCTGCTCCGGAATTGTTTCAAGGCAAGAAATATGATGGGCCTGAGGTAGATGTCTGGAGTTTGGGTGTTATTTTATACACTTTAGTCAGTGGATCTCTGCCATTTGATGGTCAGAATCTTAAGGTAAGATGTTGCTTTAAATCTAATAAGAAACAACTGCCTCAACCAACCAAAACATCACTTATTGTTCAACTAATTTGTTACAACTTTTTTATGAATTTTTCAATGTAGATTGTTTCTTACCATTGAAGTTGATTTTATGTTGAAAATTAGTAAAGCTAGTGTTTTGAATATATTAGTCCCTAAAGTGAACTACTTTAACTTTCACAGGAACTGAGAGAAAGAGTTTTACGCGGAAAGTATAGAATACCTTTTTATATGTCAACAGGTTTGTCATACAAGTTTCATTTGCCGAAGATCTAAAAGAAATGGTTTTTTAACTTTAAATTACTTTCTTGTCTTATTTTAGATTGTGAAAACTTACTAAAGAAATTTTTAGTCCTAAATCCAATGAAAAGAGCTCGTTTGGAGGTTTGTTTATAGTTACATATTATTCACTTTATGAAAACTAGCAATATGTGTTTGAAGTGAAGTGATGTTTTTTCCTGTTTATTCCTTCAGCAAATTATGTCTGACAAATGGATGAACATTGGTCATGAAGAGGAGCCTCTTAAGCCATACATGCAACCTTCACCAGACTTCACCGATGAAAAACGTTTAGGTAAGATTTTTGAGCTTAACTCTACCATTATTCTAAACTTTTCATAATTTTGAAAACATGTTTTCATGATCAGAAAAATGACTTTTTGCATGGGGCAAATGTATTGATGAATACTATCTGTGATAGTAATTGAACGGTTTGGGACACAATTAAAAATTTTTAAAAGTTTTGTGTAGTTAAAGGTCCATATAGGTTTGCCATTTTTTTACACCAACTGGCTGCCAAGTAGCATTTCATAAAAATTTCTTTCTGTATCTTAAAAGTTGCATGAATTGAAAATGATAATGTTGTAATAAGAGTATAGGTAATTTAAGTTGAGTATAAAGCTTTCCATATTTTTCTCCAGAAACCATGATTCAAATGAACTTTTCAAAAGAAGAAATTCAAGCATCTTTACTGAATAACCGTTATGATGAAGTGATGGCGACCTACTTATTGCTGGATGAAAAACGAGCTAACTTGACAGTAAGTTCATCTCGCTTGGCATTGCCTCACAAGGCGAGCCATGGCAGTCAGGTACTTTTAATGTTGAAATATATGCTAGTGGCGACTTTTTTGAAGTTCTGCAATTGAAGTAGAGCATGCTCAATTTAATCAAAATACTTCAGAGAGTGCTCTCAAAGACTTCTCTTCTTTAGATAACGACAAATGATCTGATTGCGTCATCACATACGTCATCGTTAATCTCGCCACCCCGCGAGCCCACATCACGTTCGGGCAGTGGGGGTAGAAACAAGACAGATAGATACAACGCGAAACGAGATCGAGAATTAGTTCGGAGGCATTCACAAGGAGACCGAGTGCCACATAAATCCCTTGTATATAATAGGTGAGGTGAAGAAAGTATAGATTAAAATGCGAGTGGTATTTTTGTCTTTTCACATATGGAATTAAGTTGGTTCTTTTGATAATGTATTGAACAGTTCTGGTTAGAGGTATTGCTCAAGTACATTTCCACGTCGTTCATTCAATTCCATCCTTCAGGATTCTTTACGTGTTTTGTAATAGATCTAACAACTCAGGTGATGGAAAGAGCGGACATAACTCGGGAAAATGTGACTCAAATAAAGACGATATTTCTGGTGCAAGTGATCGAGTAATCTTAGGTCAGGCTGCTAACCCAAATAAGGCTGAAATACCTGGTCCTGATAGGGGAACTAGGAGGATAAAAGGTGGTGGACGGGTACGTTAAGGAACACTATGTTGTTTGAAGTTTCAGCAGGGAAATGTGTGGATCATGAGAGCTTCATGTTGCGAATGTTGTGTATTGTTTCTATAGCAACACAGTCTGCCTCCAGAGAAAATTCGACGAAATACGCATATGCAAGAGAGGAGTAAAACAAATGCAACGCCAGAGAGGTCTGGTACGAGCATGAGTGATAACCAATCATCGGCCGTTAATTCTCAAACGAATGGAAGTAGAACGAGGTATGTGAAAGTTTTTGATGTCTTTATAAGAAGAACAATGATTTCTATTGTGAATATCTTGTCTTGCTGATCATGCGTATATGAACGTCTTAATCGCGTTGTAAATTACAGCAGTAAGGGTGGCCCTCCGTCGTCAAGACAGAAGCAGCAAATGTCGTTGGCGAGTCGAATGGGTCCTGTACGGAGATCTCTTCCCCCTGTTGCTGTGACTAGAGAGAATGATAGGTTAAGACCGGGGTAAGATGCACTTCCATTTTTCATTGTGAATTGTTGGAATTAGTTGACCTCAACTTTAGCATTTTAGGCAGATTGCAATACTACATCTAGTGTTCTTATATCACTCCTAAGATTTGGTCGTTCTTTCGTTTCTTTAAAACTTGTGGCAATTTATATGTTTTACTTCGTTCATCAGTTCAGCTCCTGGCTCACGTGGCCCTGAACCTGCGAGCGCAGCAAACAGCCGCTTTGGTCATCGCCAGGCTCCGCAACGGAGCACGTTCCATGGTGGACAGACTCGCGAGAAACATTACCAGCAGAATGGCCCGGACAGTGGTCTCCCCAATGACGTTACCGGACCAACACGAACCTCACTGTTTAGCAAACTGACATCACGGTTTAGTCGAAGGTTCGTTCGGTTTAATAGAAGGTTTGTTTTGTTTTAATTTGGTTGTTGTTTTTCCGCTTCTGAAGGAATGAACGAATGGCCACAGATCGTAAGTAAACGCACATGTGATTTGATAAATTCATAATCAGAACTAATCAATCAATCAATCCATCCAAATAATCGTAATCATGAATTAGGCTCATCAATTAGAATCATCAATTAGAAACTTTACAATAAAAACGTGAACATACATTCACCATAGGTTAATTAACCGGCAAATTTAAAGTACTTCCACATCATTAAAGTCTCAAAGTCACTAAGCTTACATTCGTGGATATTTGGAGTGAAAACAAAAGCGTGTTGTTCTACAGAATAAGTGAGATGGTTTTATAACTTGAAAAAGTTTTCGCATTCACAGGCATGTCCAATATGAGAAAGTAAAAAAGTAAAATCTCAATGTTTTTCATATTAAAAAATAACCATTAAACCTTGGTGAAAATTTTTCAGTGATTTGATTTTTAAAATCTTGATTGAATAAGCGAATCAACTAATGACTAAACCAATGTGGCTTGAAAGATACGAGTGTGAATGAATGAGATTAGATAAGTTGTGTGCGAGAGATAGCTAACATTGCACTTGTGAGTACACACGAAATACATTTGGAATTTTGACGTCTAACATTTTCTCCTTTTAACGTATGACTTTTTACGTAACAATGCAACAGTCAGTCAGATAAGTGCCAATAATCTTCCTCGTTGTGGTAAAGTCTCTAAAACACATGTGAAAAGGAGAAATGTATTTCATGTGTGCTCGAAGAGGTAGATTGAGGATGAGAATGCCGAGCCACCAATACGTCATGTAAGCCAATTGTAATAACAAGTTCCAAAAAAACTCGTAAATCAGTTTAAATTTGAGCATATTAACCTAAAGTTACCAAATTTATTCGTTCTCTCGCCCCTCTACCTCTTCCTAACATACAGTAACTAATTCTATTTTTTTTGTCATTTTATATTCCAAATGCCATTCACTTTTCGTCACATTTCTACACAAGTTTTGCACTTGAAAAGTTTCTTGCACTTTTACATCTTGCACATTGTTGCACAGAAAAACTTCAGAGCGAAATTTCTACAACCAGTACATACCAGTGACATTGCGGCTGTCTCTTTCATATTACGTTCCTTCTGTTTTTAACCGTAAATACATCTGTTTTCAGTTAATAGTAATTTTAGTCGCATGCTCCTTCAAGTGCTATGTGTGTGAAAGACTGGCAGTTGCTTTGTCACTGATCATTTGGCTACCGCATGAAGTGTTCATACCAAAACAAAATACAAGCAATCAAAATGACGCAGCAAGTGTGTCTACCGCCAGTTGTAGGAAGTCCGTTTAGCTTATACGGTGGATAAGCTCAAAATAGAAACCATATTTAAATATTCTTTGTACAGCCTAACTGAACTTTTTTTAGCTGAATGCAGCTATTGTGTATCCAACTATAGGGTTAGCACGTAACTTTGGACATATGAGGACGTGTTTTTAAGTCCTGGCTTATCCACCGTTTAGGCTAAAAGGACTTTGTTCAGCCGGCCCTTGGAAAGTATCAACTTGCGCTTGTAGTTCTCATTTTGCCATGATTTCGAAACACATTGCTAAAAAACTGAAAAGATTGTAGGGAAAATCGTAGGTGTGTAACTGGGACTGAGCAGAATGAAAACAAATAAGAAGTCTCCAACTTGAATATTTCTATTTTCCGTCTTGTTATATATTCGAGTATATTTGGATGTAAATATTGCAATATTTTTACAGAGGTTTAAATGAAGTTGGAGGAAAGCCTCGTTCTTTACGTTTCACTTGGAGCATGAAAACAACTAGTTCAAAAGATCCACTTGATATGATGGACGAGATAAAACGAGTATTGAATGGAAATAGATGTGACTTTGAGCAGAGAGAGAAGTTTCTCCTGATATGTTTCCATGGTAATGCAGCTGAGATGAACAATGTTCAATGGGAAATGGAAGTTTGCAAATTACCAAGGTTGTCTCTTAATGGCGTGCGATTTAAACGAATTTCTGGAAGTTCCATCAATTTCAAGAATATTGCTTCGAAAATCGCCAACGAATTGAATCTTTGAGCCTTTTGTTTTTGTGAAATATCCATTTTCCTAGAAGAATTAAAATTACTGGAAGTCGTACGAGTAATCGAGAAAACCGTCACGAGTTGTTCGATGAACTGCTGCTCACAAGTTTGTCTTCGAGGAAATTCTCGTATTATACTCAAATATTTCTAGAAAATGTCATCGAGAGGGACAGTTAATGAAGAGACGCGGTGTAATGGCAACAACCAATGAAAACGCTCCAAGCGAGTTTCTAGAAAAATGTTTCGTGGGCGTATAAGTCATGCTGGCTCAATTATTCGTGGAGATTGCATAGCGAGGGTGGAAGCTAATTGGTCCAGCTAAATTTGTATTTAAATACGATATTCTGCACGTGTCGGGTAATATTGACAATGAGTCTGTCCTCTAGAGGTTTGGTACAAACGATGGTCTTAATGTCGTGTAAATATTATTTAATTTTCCTTGTGGTTCTCGACTCACACTGGAATGCACCTTGTCTTACTTGCGCTTAAATTCACACGCCAGGAGATGGCTTCAATGCACTCGGACGTTGTCAGAAAGACAGCTTTATTCGGCCCCAGTCCGCTTCGGTTATATGTAGAACGGCCTGGAACCAAGCCTAACAACCTCAAAAACTATGACCTCAAACCACATAGCAAACCTGTGTGCTGGCTACGTAGGTGGCTCAACTTGTGACCGATCAGTTGACGAACTAATGAACAAAATGTGATCTGTTACAAGCAGTGAATTTATTTACAAGTAATGTGTATGAAAGCATGCAAATGCTTGGGAGTTCAGAATGATTTTAAGCAGTATTGTATACCAGTCTATACTAACTGCAGTTTGAAGGAGAAAAATATTTTAACTCTGTTCTCGCTGGTCGATATTTTGCATTTATTGTTTTTTTTTCCACCAAGAAATATATCACGAAATCGGCATGAGCAAAGTAGCGAGCAAGAGTCTCCACACGACACCTAAGCTTTTCACACCTTATATCATAGCGTAAATCTGGTCCAATTCATATTTGTATGTATCGTCAAAGCTATAAGATGGGTGAAACGTTAAACTTCCTAACCAAAAGTCTAAGACCTTTTTACACCTTGAATACCTTTTTCATGTATGTCTGCCAAAATTTTAAGATATTTTGGGATGAGATGGAAAATAATCTTGTGCTTTGAGGTATCGTATACTATCTGATAATTTTGTCGTGTTACGCAATTACCCGTTCTAAATTGTTCACAATGAAACCAGTCGAAATTAAATCGCTTCATTGCTCTACTGCTCTTAGTCAACGAAGCGTTGCTGAAATTCATGGTTCTTAATCAAGCGTGCATTGTTTGAGCATGGCGTGTGCGTTCATCTCTATTTGATTTCATCACATCATACTTTTGCTTCAAATATCGCCCACATTTTCTCAACTTCATAAGTTTATCATGTCTTGAATATTTACACAAGTTCTTGTGGGAACGACTACATCTTGGCAAGAAACGTGAAGTGCCCGTGATTGTTAAATGTATCATTTTTACGGTGTATTGTATTCGTAAGTAAAACAAAAACGTTTATTTTAGTTCTCAGTTCAATGGTTTCCGAGCTTCGCTGCCCGTATGCTCTCGGGCGTTCGAAGCTTCGTTTTGAGCATTTATATAAAAATATCAGTTTGAATACGTTACTCCATGTAGTAGTGACTTGATAGTTGGAATCGGCGAATTAGGGTTTTGGAGTCTGTTGAAATAGTTCCCATGCCATGCTTGAAAGATGATTTAAACTGAAGTTTCTATTTTTGATTCACTCCAAACGTACTTTTTTATTTATTTCGTAGAGAACACGCAAGTTGAACGAATTGTCTTGTGCAGGAACGAAAAATCTGGAGGAAAGCCCAGCAGCTAAAGGTTGGAGATCATAGATTGAGAGAGAAAGCGAAAAGTAATATCTCTCGGTGAAAAAAGTCCTTTCATGGAGCATAATATTAATCTCAAAACATTTCTGTACAAAATTACTCTAGTTACCTTTTTTCTTGCAGGAAGAATCGATGAATTGAACTGCTATGCAGACTGGTAAATTTTGTGTTAAAATGTTACCCAGGATTCCAACCTTTGCTAGATAAGTATGTTTTGTGTTGGAGCGAGGTATGTTTTCTGGAACATTGAGTCATTTGATATTTGATCTAACTTAGAGGAGACCGTACGGACCAAATGTTTGGATTTTATGGGATTTTATAGTGGGAACAAAACTTCAAATAATTTCAAAGATTTTATATTAAAGAATTACTGAGCGAACTATGATTAGCAGAATAGTTGTGGCTAGTCTGCGAGTTTTCTCGGCCAATGTATCTAACAAAACACTTATGTACGAGCAGCGAATCAACGTAGTAAGACGATGAGGGATTAAAAACAACTGACAATAACACTTTTGAGTTACATGAAACTTTGGACTATGGTAGGAACTAAAAACTGACCTGAATTATCTTATCACCACAGTACTACGTGACAAATCAGCGAAAAACATGCATGCCTGAACTAGTAACGACGGAATTTCTTACTGCATGGACTAATTTACGTGACGGAAACGATGCAACAGAACCCGAGGTATCCACAAGCCGTCACTGGAACGACACGACGACAAATTATCGCAAGACGTTGCATGGGGCTGAGAAAAATCGCTTTAACTGACAGAATGTACGTTACTAGCATAACGAGACTCACAACTTACAGGAAACTGACCGAAAGGGAAGAAATATACCATGATATGAGAAAAAGGCGATACGGCGCGATGCAAACGATCCCCTGACTAAAAGATATACAGACATTACTTTTTACCGACGGGAAACGAACACAACATCACGCAAAGACAAAATACTGATAAAGTTTACAAGAGAAACAAACAAATTTACGAAGAAAAACATGAACGAACGTTAACTTCATTTACTGATATACTTCAACGAGATCTGACAAATGAATAATTGACTATTTTGGATTAGTTAATTAATGACGCGGTTAATTAAAAGCGTATTCTAGCAAATACTGAATTTTAACAATTATGTTAACTTGCATGGACAAGGCACTAATTTGTTCCGATAATTTGCGCGTGAGAAAACTCGCAACTTACCCTGCATTAATGAAATTGACATTTAGATTCTGAAGATGTGAACACTGCATAATTGAAACGTTTTTGTCGAAAATCTAAAATGGTTTACGTTTTTTACTGACAGGTGGTCGAGATGACAATTTACGAACATTAACGGACCGACTATGACTCAACTGCTGATGACATACTAACAAACAAAACGACACTAATGACAACTTAGGACAGACTGACTTTGTACCGCTAATAACAAAACAACAGACGATTACTAACTGCTGTTTACTAATTGACTATCAAGTAATTGATTGAACTACTGTACGAACTTACTTCTGAAACGAACTAGTTGACTTATGATTTGACATGATGATTGTCAGTAAGTCATAATATTCAATTTTTTAGCATATTGACTGACCCCATAAGTCTTGCTAAGCTACGGATTCACTCACTCATTGACTAACATGTTGGCAGCTGACCGACAATTTGACTGACCTAAATACTCACCGACCAACACAATTACTAACTGACATACTTACTAACTAACAAACTCATTGACCAACAGACTGACAAGCAGACTGACTAACTGACCAGCAGACTCACTTACTCACTCACTCATTGACCAACGGACTGACAACTGACCGCTGACCGACTGACTAAGAATCTCACTGACCAGCAGACTCACTGACCAAAACACTCGCTCATTGACCGACAATATTACTGAGTGGCAAACTAACTTCCTCGCTAACTGACCAACACATTAAGCTACAGATTCACTCTCTGACCAATAAATTCACTCGCTACTTTACTCACTTTTACTAACAAACTCCATAAGTAACAGACTCCTTGTCTGACGAACAATTTCACTGATCAACGATCTCCCTAACTGACTAACACACTCATCGACGGACTAACAAATGCACTGACCTTTAACGAATAAAGTCATATTAACGGGCACATTGACTATTTAAAATCGGACAAACTAGCTAACATACTTACTGACAAATTCTACTACAAACAACTTTCGTACATACGGTACTGACGAACTAAACTCATTTAACCGTTTTGGATTTTTTGACACTTGGCTAGTTTAAAACTTTATGTACGTGTGCATATCTTCTTAATTTTCAAGCGTTAAATAGGGAATATTATTGTAAATAGTAGATTCATCTACCGTTGTAAAGCGGTTTTTAATTTGATGGAATTATTTTAATGTTAAAATCGTTTTTATCCACCAAGAAATACAGGTTTAAAAATAAGCGCAAGGTTGGCATTATGACGTAATAATCAATTAAGTTAAGCCAGGTTTTTAAGGTTCATGCTTTACTACAAGAAAATGACGAAGAAAATTGTTAACACGCCACGACAATCGTCAATCGGCCAAGATAGAAAAGATAGCTGTTGTTCATGGGAATGGGTAATGTAGTGTCTAGATTAGCAGTCATTATACGAAGGAAGAAAATCTCGCCGAAGCAGGTATGTTAGAGACAAGCATTTTTGCGCGAGTTGGCGAGACAGACGTTTTTTAACACGTTCATATTGTTATCCACGAATCATAGCTTGCGTTTATTTTATGCTGGTGTTCTTACAGATACGAACGAATCTTCAAGGAAACATCAGCGATGAAAGTTGCAACAACACAGTTCCCAGTTACCATGGAGGCAGTTCTCAACCAATCACAAATGACGTACACGGAAACCCTCAACCAATTAGAAATGGCATGCAATCTACTCCTCCACCAATTGGAGGAGTCGTACCGGGCTGGACAAGTGATCAAGATGTTAGAAACTGTTTTCCAAACGAGTTTTGTTTTTTTGAATCTGCTCAGTGTTCGGAACAAAATTCCAAACTAGCGTTTTCTTCAAATGATGAGAACCAAGTTCAAAACGACAGCGAAGAATGCACCAAGAAGAGCGAGAAAAAGGTTGCGTAATTCAATAGACAGAAGTTTTCGTGTCGTTAAAGTAGTATAGGACAACTTTTAGTACGGTAGTTTCATTGTGAAAACGTTAAATAATCTTTCTTCTTTGTTTTCCAGATGTCTTGTTTTAGAAAACGTTCAACTGACGAGGAAGACATACAAAGCGAAGTGAAAAGTACAGATAATTTCACAGAAGACATAGTTCAGAATTTGGAAACCATTTCAAACCGTCCTTTTGACGGGTTTCCTCCGAAAGATATTGACCGACAATATTCACTTTCATGGATAAGTAAAGATGGCCGTAGTACAGAAGGAACAGCTGGTTCAATAGCAGGATCATGTGGAGAAAGTGATATCATCGATAATCTGCTGGTAGATGATATCGATGACATCATTAGTGATAAAAACTCTGCGAAGGAAATGCATAAGGTGGCTCTCACAGCACTCAGTTTAGAAGCACTGAACAACATTGAGTTAGATAGACGTCAAAGCGTGCGCAGTTACATTGACGCTTGGTCACCGCTGCTCTTACCGACACCTGACGCAACTTTGAACACTTTACCAAGCGCATGCACAACACAGACGAAAGCATCGGAGTGCGACGATTCGCAACGCATTGTTTACGATAATTTTGAGCAGTATAAAGCATGTGAGCTTGATGAAGTGAAAAGCCAAGAATTTTGTTCATTTTCTGAGCGTGAATCAGTTCCAAAGCTTGCCAGCTGGAATCTCTTGAAGTATGAAGGGGCACCATGGATCAATATAGGACATTCAAGGAGTGAGGTCCATGGTGAAAAAGGGATAACAAGTGATGATGAGGACAGCGGATTTATGACTAGGAATAACAGTTGGCATGATCCAAATAGTTGTAGTCGATTGACATTTTGTTCGTTGTCAACGATAGATGAAGAAAATGATGGCTTGAATAACATTTATTAAATGAAGTAAATAAGGTTTACGCATTTATTTCTGACTTTTCGTGTCTGCGTGGCAACGGCAGCTTGCATACCACTGTTTGTGACGCAGGCGAATTAATTACATCATTCAACTTGCTTACTTCACAGTGGCTTACTTGAAGTATCGCCCTATCAAAATCTAATATGGCGGAGTTTTTGAACCAGAAACCCATTTGGGTTAAAATGTATTAAAAGCTGTATAAAAAGTCATGGACCTTGATCAACAGTGTCCAAAATGTAAAACAAGTAGATACAGAAATCCTAAGCTTAAACTGTTGGTGAATGTGTGTGGACATAAACTGTGAGTGAAGTAATGTACTATTCACTCAGTAAAAAAATACAGTTAGTTTACTGAGCTTAGCATGATGTTTGGTCTTTTTCATCTTCCTAGCTGTCTTAATTGTGTTGATGTTCTGTTCACTCGACCGTCAGCTGCATGTCCAGAGTGTGACACTCCATTGAGGAGAAGTGACTTTCGAGTTCAGCAATTTGAAGATCTGATTGTCGAGAAAGAAGTTGACATCAGAAAACGAATTATTAAAATGTATTTAAACAGAAATAATTATTGTAGCATACATTAATATGCAAGAGAATAAGCATAAATGTGCAATAAGATGCAAGAAGTAGACAGGCAGATGAATAAGTTAGCAAACTGTAGTCTGTAAATGTAAGCTCGTTCACTTTTTTACAGTTTTAACAAAAGAGAAGAAGACTTTCGACATGAATCGAATCCTTTGAGAGCTTACAATGATTATCTTGAAGAACTTGAGACTATAGGTGTGAATAGTTACCAGGCTTTTTTAAGAGAGCTTGTTGAAAAAGTAAAATATATCTAGAACAGACAGAAAGATATATTAAACTCTTGATTTGCTTTGATTAGTTTGGAATCTTGCAAACAACATTGAACTTGAAGAAACAAATAGAAAAATTGATCAGTACAAGAAAGAAAATGAAATTTTAATAAAGAAAAATGCAGTGAAAAAGGTAGTAAATATTTGCATCTTGCTCTTCTCCTGTGATGTTGAATTATTCCTATATTTTGTAGAGTGTACTGTTTGTTTTCACAGAGCAGGGATGAAGAGTTTGTAAAGTCTCAGATTGAGGCAGAAGGCAGGGAGAATGAAGAACGACGAGCACAATTTGCAAATGCTTTGAAAGAAGAAGAAGATTCCAAGAAAAAAGAGAAAGAGGCATTGATTGATGACCTGGTATAGCTTATTCTACTTCAAAACACTAACAATCTTCTTTACACAGAAAGAAATCAAGGAAGTTAGCTTTAATAATATATACTGAATTGTTTCAGTCTTGTATCACATTTCTTGTGTTTCAGATCAGTTCTTCAAAATCTGTGGATGAGATTGTTGCCAGTCACAAGCCAGTAAAAAAATCATCGCTGTTTTTCAAAGCAGGGGAATCTCATGTTTTTGCCCTGGTTGGTCAATATTATATTGGAACCATTCTATACTAGTCATTGTCAGCCTAAGCTATACGATTATGTTAATTGTTCTACAATGGTAGAGTAATATACAACTATCTTTGAATGATCGAAGTTTAGATAGTAACGTGGTGAATATTTTTTTGTATTTTAGAACAAAGAAGAACATGTTCCATTAACAGTGAAAGAAGCGGCACCATGTTATGTTTATGAACCCTTGCATATTGAAAACTTTGGACCTATGCCTCCTGTTGCAGCAGTCTTGAAAAAGAAAGGGTAACAACATTTTTTTCTGACAGGAACATTGTGAAGTCTTGCATAACCTGTTGTTGTGCATGTTTTGGCAAATTTGGAAATTAAAGCTTTTACTTCTGCTGAGAAAATTTTGGAAGAGTCTTTGAAAGCTCTTTGTTGATGTTCATTCATTTTTGTTTCAGATATTTGTCGAACATTCGTGCTGCGCAGGTGTTGGAACGTGCTGGGGGATATAACGAGGAGATTGCATGCGAACGTGCTTTGCAAGAAGCTTTCTCAGCCTTGTTCACGTGATTTTTTTTCACGTGGTATCTTAGATATTCTCACATGTATTTTCAAATAGTTTCTGAAAAAACAACGTTTAGTTTCGTTTAAACTTTGCACCTCGAGCAGGGAGCTTAGGTTTTCGGCCACAAAAGCATCCTTGGTTTTCCATAGTGACCGCGCAGAAAGACGGAGGTCTGAGACTAATCGAAGTGGAAAATTGAAACAATATGGCGGCGGATAAGGAGTGAAAATTGTTGAACAAATCAACAAGAAGGCGTAAGTATGCCGCCAACTATTCAATCTCATGAGAAGAAACGTGATGAGGGAAGAAGGTAATAAAAAAGTCTATCTATTTGTTTTGAATACTCTATTGCGCTTCTTTTATTAAGGGAATTATATCGCAAAAAACTTAGGTACATTGCAGGGATGGATAAAAGACAATTTTTTCAAAAATTTTTTTTTCTTTTTTCTTTTATTCATTTAAAGACAATAAAAGACAATAAAAGACAAATTTGGGTCGTATTTCAATTTTTCTTTTAATAATAAAAGACAATAAAAGACAAAT
>JAOBYK010376462.1:0-16329 GCA_025434845.1 Phenganax subtilis
TGGCGCAATAGTAATCTATAGTTCGCCATGCTTGCTCTAACTCGTATCGTCCATACATTAAGTAGATAGCATACGTTATCACTTCGAATTTCGAACAATGCGACGTATGAAAATTATGATAAACACAACATTTTGGCGGTAGCTCATACCCCTCAAGTAATACCTCGAGCTTAGGACATCCAAGAACTTCTAAATTAATACTTTTTACATCCATTTTATAAAAAAGATCTCTTTCAATCGTACCCCCTTTGTACGCTACGAATGTGTCGGGATGATTAAAAAGTATAGTTAAAAAATCTACTATTTCTTTTTCCGTGAAAAAAAAAGAATCCAGTTTTCTTCTCGCGATCGGTAACCCGTGGAGATATTTGATCTGATAATTTAGTGTGGCATTCCTACGCAGTTTTTTTGGATGGTATATTTGATAGGTCAACACTTTTTTACTAGTAATTTCATACACGCTTACTTCTCGTAATTTCCTGTCACTACCAACTGTATAATATTCACAATCTAACATGTGCGTTATACATCTGC
This sequence comes from Phenganax subtilis, assembly GCA_025434845.1. Taxonomy (NCBI): domain Eukaryota; kingdom Metazoa; phylum Cnidaria; class Anthozoa; order Malacalcyonacea; family Clavulariidae; genus Phenganax; species Phenganax subtilis. The sequence continues at coordinate 535 of JAOBYK010376462.1, forward strand.
GTATCTCTAAACGGTTTTCTTTGATCATTTTATGATCGGCTTCGTTTAATTGATTTAAGCATTTATTGAACACTATATAATCCGCTTCCATGAACCTTACTTCATCCATTCTGTATGTAGAATGATTGGCATCACATGCGATTGCGATTTAAAAATTGAAATGATAAAGGATAAACTCAAAACGCTAGAAATTATGGTAAATTATCAAGAAAAAGAAATTGAAAAAAAGGAAAATATTATACAGAATTTATGCACAACTGTTGCCACACGTGATCGTAAAATCGATAAGCTTTCACAGGAATTTGCGTCATATCGCAATACCATTAGCACCTTACTTGACAGGATGAATGACCAACACGTGCGTTTGCAGACAACAACAACAATACCTACACATCCAGAGCGTAATCCGATTACGCTACCCCACCCACCTCCTGAATCATTCTTCAACGGTGGTATACTTGAGATAGATGAAGCAGCGGTGAAAAAATGATCTCTCTCAAACGTTTGTGTAAACTAGCTTGCATTGCCGCAATTGATCAACGATTAAGTGATTTTGAAGTAGAACCTTGTTTCAATTTAAGAAATGTAGCGGTGCAAAAATTTGAAAACACCAACATAGAAAAATGTATGACAGAATGGGATCTGAATGAAGGTGATACGTATCATTGGGAACTGGTTCAAGTGCCAACAGATGTGTACTATATCAGTGCTAGACCGATGCTGCATCTAGAAGTGATCAAAAAGAGTGAATATTCTTTATATTGTTATGCACACGTATTGGAGATAATGAAAGAACATTCTTACAAAAGACGACGTTCTAACAAAAAGGAATACAGTGATGAAGTAATGATAAGGAATATAACTTTTGAGTTAATGTATAAACATAGAAAATTTACCAATTTGTGTCAATATTTTGGGATGAGATTTCAAGTACGTGAATTCAACCATCATACTTTGAAAACATTTTTATTAAATTATGGAGGTGAAATTGTAATGATGAGGTTTTGCACGCTTTATTTACTCAGTAACACTGTTTAACACTATTCAGCACACTTGTATCACTAATAAGGAGTAGATATTTTAGGGTACCACTATTTAGCAATTTTTTGTAAATATCATTGTTTTATGGGTAATATAATATGAAGACAATTTGAAAAGGTGGGTCTTTTTTTTTACGTTATCACAAATCATATGGTGTGTTCTCACAACACATCACAACACATATCTAACATGATGAGGTTAGCTCAACTGTGTAAAATTGCTTTGCTAAAAAAGATATATAAAGAATTTCCAGATTTCGACTGCGGAAGACTGCATTTGTATCGCATTCCGAACATGGACATAGTGGAATTTGTACACCGTAAAGATCTCTTTGAAAGAAGACTAATTGATGTAGATTTTTTTGGGGAAATATTCCAATGTGGACGCGATTTGTACATGGTCAGCACAGTCAGCACGATGCTCTTTGAAAGAATGAAAAACGAGAACTGTTTAGCTATTTATCTACACATTCTTCATAAAAAGAACTTTGTTCATCAGCGATGGCTAAATAAAAAATTTAACGTCGGGCATAAAATTAAACATGCTGCTTACAAAATATATACTAAACTCCATCAATCTGACAGTTTAGATGCTGCCTATATTGCTTTATATTCAGACATAGATCTTATATTACAAATGTATTGTATATATAAAAAGTATTATGTTCTACAAGCACTCGTTGCACAATCTGGCTAAACATAACCTTGCGTATACATATCAAAATAACAATCTCTTTTTGCATATATATGGTCTCGAGGGTATATGCTAACTATAATTAACGTCATGTCTTCGTGTTCATATTCGTAGGCGTATATGCGAGGAGTACAATGTGGTGTCATTTCTTTGACACTTCTCAACTTATAAGTTTTATCAAACCATGTTTCGTTAAATTGTAATTCGTTCCTTAAAAAACTCTTATATCGCTTCATCAGCTCGTCGATTTCCATTCGCTGTTTGTTCACTTGCAGGAAGTATTCCTTCAACATTTTATCATAACGATTCAGTAACAATTGTTTGAAATCGTATTCTTTTGTGAGTTTTTGTATTACATTAGTAGGTTGAGACATTATCCATTTTTTGGTTTTTCCTAAACAACGCGCTAATTTATGTAGATCTATCGTGTTTGCAAAATTCATCATTACATCAGCATTAACGTTCACGAACAAATCCATCGTAAAATGATCACATTTTTACAAAAAAACAGAGCGTTTTATAGTTTAGAAAGGGGTACATCTTACACCATAATCACTACATATTTCACATCTGCAAAAAAGATCATGCCAGCGAGATTGTAATAATGGACATTTTACACCGTCTTTCTCGATACAAGTTTTACAATGACAAATCCTCGTCTTCTTAATACATTCAGGAAAATATAAACTTTGACATTGTGTACAAACTCTCCCACGAGCTCTATCAAATGCGTGTCTCATTTCGAACCATGCTTTGTTAAACAGATACGGCATTCGTATTTTCTCGTGAGATGTTGTTGTATACAACTCTTTGTCGTTTTCATCGACTAAAACCCAATCCACTTGTGTGTTTACAATCGGGTATCTACTTTTCACTATAGGTATTCTAACTTCAATTCGTTTTTCCAGATCCCCATGACGCTCTGATAATTCCGACTTATTATAGAACTCCATATCGTAATACGACTTTACACAAACTACATGATAGGAAATCCTCCCCAAATTTATAACAGACACGGTATCGTAATTTCTCATATATATTTTTATACATAATAGTAAAATATACTAGAAAAAAACGTACTTACATTTACACATATATATTTCTAGTAACCGATAAAATTACTACTTACATTAAAAAACAGTTGCTCAACCAATTTTATTTTTTTACAAGCTATAGCAAATTTTGGTCTATTACTTAACCGAATGTAAGACACTACGTTCAATTTACTTTCCATCAAAAACTTTGTATGTTTATCGTTAGTAATTAATGTTCCTTTGAAAAAAGAGCGCACTCTTTCCACAACAGCGTTTTCATCAAATTCATCTTCCATCAGTATCTCTTCACGATCATCACCCGAAGCCAAAAAAAACACCACGCAGATCTTTCCTGATTTATCGTCACGATATTCAAAACGTGCAATGAGGATGCGTTCGCTCAACGAATTGGAAAGTTTCGGACACATCCGCTTCCAGTCGGTAATCACAAAATCAATATCGTTTTTGCTTAATCCGCCCCAATCTACATATTCGCCATCAAAGTCAGTATATGAACATTCTCTTCTACAATTTTTAAAAACATCAAGCACATAACTCGGACTACCATCTCGAGTAACTTCCATCATAAACAAAATGAATATTTAAGACATTTTATGTTCTTGGCTGTTTGTTCAATGTGTGGGTTACGTTCATCGCCTTTTATACTTTTGTTTTTCAAATTAGTCCATATGATACTTAATAAAACACAACATTCAATCCTGTATCTGCTGACACATCCCATGTATGGATATGGGTGTTTAATCCCACTCGCTGATACAAAATCTTGATATGTCACTTTCTCGTAGACAATAGTGTTATTAAAAAAGCTCCATTTTAATTCAACATATAATTTATCATAATCTCGTTCAGCGAACGTTTGTAAACGCGCACAGTGTTGGCAAGGAATCATGATCAAACACTAGCGTTGTCTGAATGAATGGGGACTACTCCGCCGTGTTTTATCATATCTTGCAGCGCCTTTTCAATTTCTTCAGCAGGAGTTACTTCACCATTAATAACCAAGTAAAATCGGTGTATTATCCTTGTTTCTTTATCTTTTATGTCAACCAATACATTAAACTTGGAATCAGAATCAGAAACACATAGTTTTACAAATGAAAATCTTTCGTCTACCAACATGGTGTCCTTCTTCTTTAAATTACCCGCTTATTAAACGTACAATCTGTATTTCCAAAGCAGTCAATACTGATCATAATCACGATGTAGCACAATACAAAAAGAAACGTAATACCAAGTAGAGCAAAACCAATAATAGCACAAATTTCACAAAACTCACAAGAGTCCGTATCAGACATTCATAAATCAAAACGAACGAAAACAGCAAAATATAGGAGAAAATGATTATTATTTCAACCTTTCTTTGAAGTACCGGCGATAGACACCCCATGAAACGGATCGTGCTGATGACGCACAATCAGTAGCGTCTTTTATACAGTCTTGCGATATATAATATATGAAATAAGTAAATCCAGTTATAAATAGTAGGAAAAAAAACAGCATTGCGATGTAACAACAAATCTCTTCAGCGGAAACATCCATCACTCACTCGAAATTCCAATCTAGAAATATTGTCAGGTTCAGGAGCGTCTGAGATGTCCACTTCGATGATATGGTTACCATCTGTACGTCGCAACTCTTCATATATATAACGAACAAGCTCCTCTTCGATTATTTCATACGAATATATGAATTGCTGAGGTGTAAAATTAATTTCATACGCTAAATAGTTGCTTACTACTTCACAAAAACCTTCCAACGAAATTACATGGTAATATACACAACCGTAGAAACTCGAACTATACGAATTCTTCGAATACCAATGCAACCATACGACGCGACTCATTTCTCAAAAAGGTGTAATTTCCAATCGCGTTACGAACTGTTTTGCGTGCAGAGACTTCGCGTTATCTTCAATCAGTGATACAGGTTCGTCAACAACCGAATTATATATGTGCGCATACACGCTTTTTTCGGTTATAATATATTGATCTACGAAAGGGATGAATCTCCAAATTTTCGTAGAACGATAATATGCGTTCGTTATCTGGCGAAGATGATACGTGGAAATTATTTGCGATTGTTCACATTCCCGAAACGTATAATGAGACTTTTTGTCATTCCAAGATCTTATTGTGAAACACCAATTCAATTCAACTTTATCTTTATTCATCTTTTAAATTTAAGTACAGAAAAATCTAATCTAGCTATATCGTCTCTGTTTTCAATACGTGCGTCATGCTCGTAAAACACCCACGGTCTCATCTCCCTATATATATGTTGCAATAACGCGTGTTCTTGAACCGTGTGCACTGTTACAAAAGAATTATTTACAAAATTATATTCCTTGTTATAATCAGATAGAATAATGCGAAATGCATCATAACCAATTTCACATGCATATTGATAGTCGTAAAGACTGTATTTGTTCGTATACCAATACAGCATCCTTTTAATTATTCTTTTTTAGTAGTCCATAACCTCGTACCCGTAATCTTCTCACTCATATCGGTCTTGGGAATACGTCCTTCTGTTTTTCCTTTTTGATATTCTCTTCTTCAACAATAATTTTCTCCAAATGTTTCTTTACGTTTGCACAATATTCGTTACTTTTCTCTCGCAACAAAAAATTCTTCTCTTCCAACAATTGCTGTAAACACTTTACGGTCGTATGCAAACTTCGTATGCTTATCTCTTCTGAAATTATGTCAAGTTGTAACCAAACTCGATCATAACAAGATTTCTTTACATAATTATCACCAACACAATGCATGCAACCCACAATATTATCCTCGTGCAACCCCGTTCGCTGACTCATCTTATCGGTATTTATGTGTTCTAAACGCACCTCTACATACATACGTACATATGTATATATATATACAATTTCACTAACGATTTCTCTCATTTATTTTCCTATAGGTGAACTTTCGCCCTTTTAAAATACTAGTATAAATATGATATCGTTCATCAAACGATTTCTCAAGAAAACTTATATTAAGGCACGGCATATCGGCTCTTTCTACATTTTTCAGCATTAATAAACAGAACTTATTACAGTGTTGAGCCAACATCGAATCCAACAATTCAAACGCCAATTCATGATATCTTGTAAAAACATCAGCATTATTCACTATAATTTCTTTCATGCGTACACCGTTTCTTTCATTACGCAACATCTCCTCATGTTCCTTCAACACGGAATGGTTAATATAATATGCACATAATTCGTCATATTTTTCTGATATAATTTTATTATTATAACGAAATAATTCACAATCGCATGATGTTTTGCACAATTTTATGTTCAACAATATAACGTAATCGCTGAAATATTGGTGAATGTTTTCCGTCGAATTGCAAAATACGCACATTTTCTCCTTTTTTAAAAAAAAGATTTTTTTAACAATCTATTGTGTGCGTCAAACAGCCTCTCCAATTTATGCAATATTACGCACTCTTCTGCATTAACCTCCTCTCTTATACGTTCCAAAAAGGCAAACGCTAACACGCTATATTTTTCTAGGCGCTCATCGAACGCCTCTATATATTTTTCCGTAAAATATGCACAGTCACCAGTACGCAAAAGTCTTTCATAACCGCTTAAGAAACACTCATCATCATAATGCGCTTGCAATTCATCATACATTTTTGTTACGTCTTCATGAAAAAGAGCAATCAGACAACAATCACATTTGAACGGTGCATTCTTCGTACATATTGTCTTGTCAAAAATATTAATATAATCACTTCTACGATCCTTTTCCTCCTCGCTCTTACTGTCACACTCTTTACACATTTTTCTAGCACCTCAACAAACGAAAGCTAACATCAAAATAACGCAACTCGCTTTATCGCTACAGCTATTTATTCTATTTCATATAATAAGACCCAATGTGGCGGAATGGTATCGTGTCGGGCTGTTGTTCCGAAGAATGCGGGTTCAAATCCCGTCGTTGGGGTTGAAATACCTGATGAAAATTATTCATATTCCTCAGGTATTTCAGGGTTTTTGCTTTTTTTTCATCGTTACACTATTATTTATTCTATTGATACTGTTTTTATAATAAGTCCCCGGTGTGGCGGAGTGGGTATCGCGTCGGACTGTAGTTCCGAAGAATGCGGGTTCGAGTCCCGCCACCGGGACGCTTTGGTAGGTTTTGGACGGACTAATTCCAGTCATCCTTAGCTGCCGAGGCACTATCTTTTACAATTACCAAACAAAATTGAGAAAAAGAGAATTCCCTCACATCCTTGTAAGACGATGCACGGTATCGACTCGCTCATTCGGTTTGTAATCTGAAAACATCAACATCGCGCAATTCAAAAAATATCAGCGTAGTACGAATCGCGGCTCGAAATGCGCTACGAGCCAATCACGTTCGAGCAACTACGACGACCAATCAGAATTGAGAAAACAAAAAGGGAATTCCTCTTATGTCATCGCGTCCTTATAAGACGATGCGCAGCATTGAATCCCTCATTCGAATTGACCACGGCTTTGGAGTGCGGAGCTAAGCCAAATCTATTCGCTAAAATGGGAATAGATCACTTAACATTTACTATATCATTAACACACACACGCAAACATCCCCAAAAAACACTTAAATACACATAATACCCCTCTCTCATCATCATCATCATCATTATACATCATAATCCTCATCTCGCTACAAAACAAACACTGTTAATTTATAACGAAAACACAACATCCACTGTACTTCATATAAACACACAACAAACACTCGCAAAAAAAACCGAATCTCACTTTTCATATCACCCCCCCCCGAAAAAACACCCGATTTTTACCCTTTTTTTGCTGATTCAGCAATTTCTCGTAATACTAAAATATACTAAATTCTGGCTTAGCGACCGCGCCTTCAGAAAAATAATAATATATATAAGACTACTACTATACACTAAACATAGAGATAGTATTAGCAGCAAACAACAACGGAAATATCATATTTCACAAAAAAGTTCTCAACTTACATACCGGAAATGTCCATTACGATACTATTACTTGAAAACACTTCGTTTGTCCGCAATCTATATTCTTTTTCTTTAACTAAGAATGAAGCCAGTTTTGTTTACTCTCCACAGTGAAATTTGAAGAAAATCCGTTCAATAGAACCGCTTTTATGAGCATTTTTATGTGTCATACGAGTTTATTCAATTGTTGCGCGCAGCCGGCAATTTCCGTACGCACTTTGGAGCCTCATATCTCAGAACTGGGTCCCCTACACAAAAAATAACCACCAGAATCGCTTGCCGCCAAATTTTTCATAAAAATGGTGGTATTTTGTCGGCTAGTGATAAAACCATTGCTCATATCCGGGATTTTCCCAGCATTGAATACCTAAAATAGCTCAACATCAACATAATGTTACCGATCGTAAAAATATAGATAAAAAGCGTTTCGATGCACCAATTTTTATGAAAATTACACCAAAAGAATTTTTATGAGGTAAGCTAAAAAATGGCGGCTGTGGTTTTTTGAGACTTGTGCTAGTTTTCTTGTAGTTTTAATTGTATTTCATGTTCTTCCATTGCGTGCGACTAGAGTAAATATGATGATGTAAAGGGTACTCTTTATGGCAAAATAGCCCGTTTTAAAAGTAACAAAACACATCAATCGAAAGATAAATTCATGAGGCATTCAAATAAAATGTCATAGAGATGAATAGAGACAGAATTTGCAATGAAAATTGCATGTGAAAATCTATAAAAATACAATGTTTTAGAACAATTTTTGTAACAAAACGCTGTCGCCAAATGATTTTATTAAAAAGTATCCTAATGCTGACCAAAACAAATTTGAGTTTAATGTCATCATAGATGTAATAAGCTTGAAATTTGAAACCAGTGTAGACTATGACATCACAAATGATTATGGAACGGACATTACTTCAAAAAATTTCAAAGACAATTACTATTGGTCTTTGTTTTGAACCCCTAGAATTTGGAACGATCGAGGAACAATTACGGGCTAAAAACTTGAAGAAAGCAGCGTAGATTTTGAAAATAATGATCTTGAACCACTTAATGTCCAGTGGGGAAACCCCAACAACAATGAAGTTACCAAAACAAAGTTTAAATATTTTGAAAATCCTTATTTTACGAGTTTACTTGGTGCTTATATTTTTTCTTATAATTCTGGAATGAGTCTTGAACATATTAACTATTCCTGGCCTAAAATTGTTTCAAGCATCGTGTGGTATCATATTTACTACCACTTGGAGAGATTCTTGAGGCAACCTGAAAAGTTAAATCCCTATGTCACCGATTCTGACATAAAACTTATATGACAGAGTATTCCAACTCAAACAATCTGGAAAAACAAACTAAAACCTACAAAAGAGCCTCTAAGCTATTTTTTAGAAAAACATGACAAATCAAAAATACGAAAATGTCACTACATGTTTCCTAAACATAGTAGAACCATGGGAATTTATGGAGTTGGATATGAATATGTTGAAAAGGTTATTCCCCAGTCTGAGAGGCCTGATTGGAAATCATTTGTGAAACAAACTTCTGATGGTCTTACAAAAGTTGGACAAAAACTTTCACAGCCAGCTGTTGAAAGTTATGGCTACGCTGTACTTGGATCTCAGGCTAAAACCAGATGGTCTGTTGTGAAAAAAGGCGCAAAAGGTATCAGACTCTAGACGTGTTTCAGAAAATTGTTCAAGACACGGTTGTTCAAGATCATCCAACTGTCATTAAAAGTAATATGAGGCAGGACATTCAGGACACAAATGTCATTCTAAATACGGTAATTAGTCCTGGAATTATTCTAATTCCTTCTAATGTGATAATTCTAGATAAACCTTTAGAAGGATTTAATAATACTCTTACAACTGCTACGCCGTCTATGAAATTTGGTAAAAACAAAGGCTTTAACCTTGCAAGTAAAAATACAGCTTCTTCAAATCAGTCTACAGATACGTTTAGTGAACTTTCAAGTAAAAATACAGGTACTTCTAATCAGTCTAAAGATACCTTTGGTAAACTTTCAAGTAAAAATACAGATACTTCAAGTCGTCTTAAAAATTCCTGAAATCAGTCTACAAAACTTTCAAGTAAACGTACAAGTCATCTTAGAAGTTCCTCAAGCACACTTACTTTTAAGGTCGATATTTTAGCAGCAGATTTAATGATCACGTTTTGTTCAATTTTAGGAAAATTTATACTTTAAGTTATGCAACAGAAGACCTCAGTTGCACAAAATAAATGAGTTTGAATTTTGGTTACACACCCCAAAAAACTTTTGAAAAAAGTCCTTGTATAAAAACATACTTGTTTAAAATTGTTAGAAAGTACTTGGCGTATACCAAAATCACTCAACTCCGGTCTCCAGGTACAGCGGTTTACCAGACCAATATCAACAAAAAAACAATAGTAACTTTACTGAATCACCCTTTCAATAACGATGACGTCATCACCGACTTTAGTATCAAATATAGTATTTCTCTTTGGATGAAAAGTGGTTTAGAATAACTCATGTAAAAATGGTTAGAATACAGAAAAAGATTTGGTAAATTTCAAGTGTTTCCACTGGGTATTTCGATTTTTCTTACTAAAAAAAACCTAATATCCATGATGTCTGTATGTTTTATATTCAGGTTGCTGAACAGCTGGAAATAATAACGGAAATAAGACTAATCTCAATGTTGCAGTTGAAACTGTTCCAGAAAAATAAAATTACTTATAATAAATGAGTGAACCTACTAAAACTCAAGTTGAAAAACCAGACGAGCCAACTGTTGTTGCTCCACTTACTACAACAAATAAAGTCAATGATCCAAAAAAAGTTGCTGCGGGAATATAATTTGCTGAATGTTCTAGACTAGCAAAAAAAAGCAAAAAAGAAACGTTTAGAAGAACTGAACCAAACAAGCTCGGGCACATCTTATGGGGTTTTCCCCGTAGTTGGTATAACTCTCTTACTTGGATTTGGAGTATTTTTCCACTTCAACAAACCTAAAATCTCTAATCAAAAAACTGAACCTTAACCTAAGTCTGAACCAAGAATTGAACCAAAAATAAGCCTTCTTAAACAAGACACTTTTGACTAACCTTCAGAAAAGTAAACGTAGCTATAATAAACAAGTGGTGAAAAAAAAATGGATATATCAATGAAATTTATCAAGCAGCTGTACTTACTTTGTCAGGTGTGGGAGTTTCTACGTTGAGTAAACAAGCATTTGGAGAACGTTTGGGTACTCTTCAAAATGTAAATGGAACTTTAAAACTCGCTGGAGCCGTCATGATTGAATCTGTTTTGGTAAAATATCTCGAAGATGAAAAAATTATATCAGTAAAAATTGACTCCAACAAGTAAATGGTTTCAATTGTTGCTGCAATTGTTTTTTATGCTTTTCCTTTTGCTGGTGCTGCATTTTTATTCAGTAAACTTAATCACGCTGGTTACCAAGAAGAAATGAAAAGACATAATTTAGCTTTGGAAAAATTGGCTTACAAAAAACAAGTATGGTTTGAGAAAGAAACAGCTAGGAAGAACAAAATTTTAACACTTCGACTAGAACATACTTATGCTAATGAAAACATAAATTCCACAAATGAGGCTCTGGATCAGATTAAAGACTTGGATTTATCCTGGAAAAGACAGCCTGTTTTAGATGATTTTTATAGACCTTCAAAAAAATGTCAGAATATCAATATATTGCCTTGGGCGTTTTAGGTCTCGCTAGGGGATTAGCTATTTAGTAAAATAATTTAAAACAGAAAAGTGTTGTTTTGTGTACATAAATGGGAAGCTTGACGTTATATAACTTAAGAGAACAAGCGAAATATCAGGGAATTAAATATACTTCTACAATGAACACCTCTCAAGTTTGTGAAGCGCTTGGAATTGAGAAAATACCTCCCAATGAGAAATTTGAGAAACCTTGTCGCCACACCTTGAAGAAGCAAAAACCTGTTTCCATCACTAGTGAAATTACTGGAGACACCGTGAGTTTTCCAGGTATTTATAAAGCAAGTCAATACTTGGGATTCAATCCTGAAAGTATAAGTGAACATGCAAAGAGCAGAAAATTATGAAATATTGGACTATGAAATTGAAGAACTAAGATAAGTTTATCCTAATGACTAGGAAGAACCAGAAAATTCAGTGTGTCCTGACAGATCTGGATTTGGAAACTGTTCAGGTTTTCAGCCATAATGCTTGAGTGTATTATGATTGGAAATTTTAGGCATGTCACGATGTCCCCAACTTAGAGTATTCATCCCATCTGGGAGAATGTACCTTTTGTCATCATCAAAGCTTAGGGCTAATTTTTCAATTTCTTCTTTAACAAGACTATGTCCATAATATCTTAGAACTCTCATTTTTCGGCACACTTCTTTTTTATCAAATACACAATTTTCATAATCTTTAAATTCTAAATTTTTCTTAGTTATATTTTTCTTAGTTTTTTCAGCTTTTTAATTTCCTCGTCATTTTCAACGATGTAAGAATAACACTTGGGTATGGGCCCGGCAAATTTTATCATTTGTTTACCGCAGGTTTTACTTTCACAAACCCGGAAAATTTTTTATTTAGACCTTTTATAATATGGGTATTATTTTCAGTGAATTCACTTGTGTCAAACCATTTTTGAAGATCAGAGGCAATGTCTTTGTAAATGTCATCCGTTGTAATTTTATAGCATAAGGAATCTGTGTCTGTAATTAATAATTCGGCCTTGTCTTTGAACTTGCGTTTAATATAATTATAATAGAAATGATACACGAAACTTTACGAAATATCTAAAATAGACATTCCAGCGTAAAATGGTTTATCTAGAACTAATTTTGTTTTATACATACGAACGGCGATAAGATTTTCAGAAAAAATAGTGTTGTAGATCTATAATTTGGTTTCTTAAATAATTTTTTTGCTTTTTCATCACTATGCACAAGTTTGATATAAACTCTGTTTCTAACATTCTCCATAGCTTTTCTATGAACACTGTTATTCAATAACTTAAAAAAATCTTTTTCAAATTTATTTTTGGCTTTTGTTCTCCGGTTTTTATTAAGCATAATATAGGATTTTAGGCAATCAGATTCCTCAAATTTTATTCCACAATGAATTTTTGTAATTTTAAGCCTCAACTCAAGATATATTTTAAGAATTCCATGATTCACCTCATAGTTTTTTATAGACTCAAGTGTTAAAACTAATTTTTTAACCTTGGTATTGGGGTTTGTTATAGTTTTTTCTGGAGCTAAGAGATAATCATTGTTAAGATAGTGCAGATTATCTGGATATTCCAGGTCGACTTTTAAAATACAAGGAAAGTTTTGCCAATTCTTTAGTTCTTTTTCAGGTGTCCACTTAAAACTGTGGGTAGGAAGATTTTTCATCATTGCCCAACCATAAGGATTATTAACATCATAATATTGAATATAAGTACTAAGATCAAGATTTTCTAGATATTTAGTATTAGAAACCGCGTATCTTTTTGAAATCATAGAGACTCCGCCTCGAATTCGTTTTTCTATCATTAATACCATTTATTTGTTATGAAGTAGCTCAAGATTAAATTTGGAACGATTTAAAGTTGCTTTCCAGGCTGGTCCAGGAGAAGTATAACACCAACTAGGATCAAGATTTTAATTTTCCATACAAAAATTTATAAAAGATTCAAAAACGTTGCACAAAAGTAAAACGTCACTTTTTAAAAACAAGTTGTGATAGTCCTTCATGGAGATCCTTTTAAACTTTTTCCAAACTTTTTTTAGCGTGGGAATAATCATCGCTTGTAATAGGTTCATCAATAAGTTTTGAGTAAAACTTATATTTAGCTGGAAGTTTTTTATCTTGATATTTTTTTAATTAATCCATATAAATTTAAGAATAAACTCGTTTTCCGGAAAAAAGGTCTACATCCTCAGGAAAATATCTTTATAAGCTGCAAAGACGTTTCCATTGAAGTTGTCTACTCGAGTCCATAGACTCTGAGGTAAAAACGTGGGTGAGTGACTAAATTGTAATTCTCGTTTAACTTTTACAAGTTTTCCAGTTTATTTTGAAGTAAATTCACTTACAAAGACTTCTTTGGAAAAATTTATATATCTTTCTTCGGTTTTTGGAATACACTTAATTTTGTTTACAGAAATTCCAAAATTTTTAACAAATGAAAGGGCGTCGTAATTTTCCAAGTAGTAAAATTCAACTGGAACAAACTTGGCTGAACTCATTAATGAACTACATTTACTACAAGCAGCGCCTTTATATTTTTCAGTATAATGGCAAGATATTTAACTTTATCTTTGCCAAATTTTTTTTCACATCTATAACAATAACTAGCGTTTTCGTAGTTTTTCTGATCTTCTTCTTAAAGGTGTATTTTCTTTTTAGATTTATACTTACAAAACTATTCTCTACACTTCCCGTGATAAGCTCCCAAATAAGTTTTTGTTTTTTGGTTAAAGTTAATATACTTATTTTTGCCATTTTCTTTTTTGCAAGCATAACAAGCTGTAGACTCATCAAAATTAATTTTATCCTTTTGAGTGAATGTCATTTTCCCCGGCAACTTAAACTACTCCTAAATATCTTTTATTTCTTGTTCAATCATTTCCACAAACTTTTTTGAAATGTCTTCTCCTTCAGTTTTCTTAGTATAAGTGACTAAGTTGGGTTTGAAAATAGAATCGTCATAACACTTAACTAAGTAAAAAAATCCAGAAGGAATGTGTTCTTGATATTGTGAGGTTGAATTTCTTTCTTTATTATTCATAGGGTTTGTAAAGCACTCAAAATCAGCACAAATCTTAAATGGAGCTTTATGCATCAACTGATAATTTTTAAATTCCACAATCAAATTTGGTTCTGGTATAACTATTCTCACAGGATCGTTTAATTTGCAATATTCTTTCTGTTTATCGAGCACTTTTTGAGGAGTAAAATTATTTAAACAACAACGTTCACAATGAAATATTCTACTACCAAGGTTTTGAATTTTGACTGGTTAAAAGTCGACTCAACTTTTTAACGATGGCATATTGCCTAATTTCTAAAAGTAGCAATCTCACATTTACTTTTTTGTCAGAAATTCTTAATAGACCTATAATTTTATTATCATCAAAGCCATACACATTAATACGAATTTCGCGATTTTTTTTTTCAAATTTACTGATTTGACGTAAGTCTGTTTGAAACTTAAAGTTCTTAAAGTTTAATAGTTTTGATTTTTTTTTCTAGAAAATATGTAATTCGATTAAAATTTTTCCTATCATTATTTTCAAACACAGCATATGTAACAGCCCATTTAAAACACTCTTGATCAAAATTTTGTGGGATTTACAAATGCTTTTTATATGAAATCCATTTGCAGCCTGGATATAAGAGGAAGGGGGGGGGGGCGAATACCAGGATTACTTATTTTTAGATGAAGACTAATGATATACTATTATTGCCATCCAGAACCTTGTTTTTGATATTCTGAAAGTGCTTCTAAAATTTTCTCAATCAATTTTCCATTAGTCAATTGTAAATTAGTCCCTGGTAAAATAAATTCTTGTCTACTATGAAAATGAGCAATATCAGTAATTTGCTCAACTAAATTAGGACCATATTTTTTCATCATACAAGTTAAAGTTAATTGAATCTTATGATCTACTCCCTCTTTAGAATTTAATTTAACCGCAGCGGGCCTACAATCCTCAAGAGAGTGCTGTACATCTTTTCTATAATTGCCAATTACACAAAATGTTTTAACAGTATTTTCAACGCTTTTTTAGTAATATTAAGCTCTTTTTTTTTCTAAGTTGATTAATTTTGCAAGTTGAGATAAGCTAATCCTTAAAATCAGCTGAGTAATATGCAGTGGCGGATCTAGAGGTCCCGCTGGTTGGGCTGAGCCCGACCAAAATTTTTCCCCAAAATAAAAAAATTATTTGCTCAAAAATTCAAATTCAAATTGTTTAGATTCCCAAAGCTTTAAGCCATTTATTTGGTTATTTTGCGGCTATTTCTGGCAATATTTCACATATT
>JAOBYK010376573.1:0-16328 GCA_025434845.1 Phenganax subtilis
ATGCCAAGGACTTTCTCTAAAACAATCTAAACCAAAGACAGCACTAAAGTTTAATTTCAAGAGGAGAAATTCGGCAATGGACACACTGACATGCTCTCGATATTTCACGAGTTTGTTTGCTTGGGCGAAACTACTTACCCTTTCCGTCAAAGGTCTAAGATCTCTTAAACTGCTTCCTTTTTTGACAAGCTTTCTTGTCGGTGTAAGTCTGCCAGTAGACCGCCTTGAAGAGAACATTTTGGATCAAGAATTTAACACCTGGCCATGTTGTGATGTCTTCACATTTTAAATATTTCTTCCCAGATAATAATTACCTCCATTTCCGCTTTCGTACTTCCGCCTAGTTATTAAGTATTCAACCTAATCATTCACATACTAATTACTCACAATATGAATCAACTCATGCAAGAACAAGTGATGTTTTGTCTAACTCCAGATGATTTTACTTATCCAGAATACACTCGCTATATTACCATTTGAGTGGCAAAATGTTCCCAAGGTGCCAGCCTAATGTAATTTTTGAAAAAGCAGCACAAAACAATTTCAGAAAAAGACTGTAATCAAAGTACACTACGCGTTAATATATAT
Source organism: Phenganax subtilis (assembly GCA_025434845.1). Lineage (NCBI taxonomy): Eukaryota > Metazoa > Cnidaria > Anthozoa > Malacalcyonacea > Clavulariidae > Phenganax > Phenganax subtilis. The sequence continues at coordinate 589 of JAOBYK010376573.1, forward strand.
TATATTAAAGGAAATTGCATCAAAACTAGCAAAATTACAATGTCCTAAACTTATGGCAAGACACATCTTATCTTAACCATAGTTTTAAGCGAAGAGCATCAACTCCATTCAGGTAATATTTGAAAAGACGTTTGTCACGGACAAAGCCGAGATTTTCATAAAGCCGCAAAGCTCCGATGTTCGTTATTTCAGTCTCGAGTACGACCTTCAATGAAAAGAAGGAATAGTAAATGCCTAGGACTAAGTTCATTGAAAAAATTAAAAAACAATAACTGCGTAAAGATGTACTGTACCTCATCACAACCTTCTTTTATCATCATTCTAATAGCTTTTATAACTAAATTACTTCCTAGAATGCAAACAAACAGGTTCATAGTATTGGAATTAGCAATGCAAAAGTTAGTATTGAAGTGTCAAGAATCACTCAGCAAAAATCTATTGTATCAACTTCTCACCTATTTGATGTCTTCTATACGAATTATCTACAGCTAACATTGCAATATATCCCCTCCTTGCCATTTGTTTATGAATATCAAGTTTACAAACAATAGCACCAATACAAATCTCTCCACAATAAGCCTGCAAGTGGAAAAAACACCTTCAGACCCATGCATATCCATAACACAACAAAACAATGAACAACTTACTAAGAAGGATAATTTTGGCCAATTATGAATGAAATATCTGTAAGTATAAATTGAATATGGTTCTGAAAGGTCTTTAGTTATTAATGACATAATGTCTTTCATTTGTGTTTCCGACTTGTAGTTCACATAATTGACAGTCACTGTGCCACGGCCTTCAATATTTATATCATGAGTGTCACCATGTTCGTCAAATTTGACACGACTCACAGGAGCCGGTTCTGGGGTGTACCCTAGAGGGAGTAACTGGGGGTGATGTGTGCGATGACAATTATGATCCTGGCAAGAGTTCACTGGGAATGATGTGGTATCTGGCAAATTAATGACTGCGGTAGCCTCTGGCTCAGTATGATTGTGTTTGTCACTATTAATAACCAAATCTTTAGAGACTGCTTCAGTTATCAGCTCAACGCCCTCTTGATTGTTTGGTAAGACTGGTTCACATTCTGTAGTTTCCTCCATCCAACTCAAGGGATAAGTCTATCTATAATAAACAAGTGACCATGTGCACCATATATCACTTGTTTGTCGTCGTTTTAAACAAAATACTATTTTTTATTCATCAACTATTGTTCACTTTTCACTTGTACCAAGACAATACAACTTCATTGTACAAACATAATACTCCGCTTTTACCAAAATCAACAAAAATACTGCTGTTGCTTTGAAGTAAACTTTTTTTTCGAAACTTGCAGTATTTTACGAAGATAAAGCGAAGTTATCACGACTCACGAGTGCTCCGGAATTGCGCCGATTGTCCTCCGACAATTATACAAGCCTGCAACTACGCCTGCGTTACAGCCTACGTATTGTATTTAAAAATCAGAAAATCTCAATCTTGTTTTACACGTTATTTTATAAAATGTTTCATAACAGCACCCACAAAAAACATTGGATATTTTCAGACCAGCAAGAAATTGATAAACTTCGAGAGGAACGCATTGAAAGTCACGCTACAAAGTACTCAATTCCTGATACTGACTTGGTCTCTGTACAAGAGCATAAAGTTTTATGCAAATATTATGAAAAGTTATTATTTCACTTGTGTCTGCAGTTTCAACCAGCTCTACCCTATTCAGTTATATTCACTGCATTCGTCTACTTCAAGAGGATATACTTGCAGACGAGCGTCATGGAACATTGCCCACAAGATATGATTTCAGTCTGTCTTTATATGGCATGCAAGATCGAGGAGTACAATGTCTCGGTAGATAAATTCGTTATCGTCTACCCTGAAGCTGATCGTGCCCAGACTGCTGATGTCATTTTGAGTAACGAGATGGGACTAATGAGGCTTCTGAATTATGAGCTCATAGTGCATAGTCCTAAACGAGCATTAGAAGGTTTCTTCATCGACGTCAAAACGAGATTCGGACCAAAGGAAGATATGGACAAATGCAGAGAGACTTGTGATGAGTTTCTTAACGTTCTTCTCTTCTCGGATGCTGTATTTCTGTATGCACCATCTCAACTTGCTCTTGCAGCATTATTTGCTGCTTCAAAAGAACTTGTTTATAACTACATCACTTCCATCTTAGCACCTGATGAGAAGCAAGGTCAAACTCTGTTTGCAAAAGTCAGGGATATTGTTGAACTTATCAATGCTAAAATTGTTTGTGAAGATGCCCATGTGAAGAAGATACAAGCAAAGTTGAATAAACTACCAGTTCCTGGGAAAAAAGCAAAGAAAAGAAGAATGAATAGCACTGAAGAAGTGTCTGCAATGAAACGTCAGAAATCTGACGATGCCAACAACTATGTTAATGATGAGTAACAGTATATTTATCAAAGAACAATGTAAAATACTACTTGCTTCAAAACTTGTTATGAAATTGCTGATATCAGAGTTGTTTTTTTTATATTTGTACACGTGTGGTTAATTATTTATATTAAGTTAATGCCCTTATTGTTATTTATTCCTTCCTCTGTGGCTCTATCCGCAGACTGCCGTGCCGACGTCATTCATTTGGCAATACGCACACTGAGTAGTGAGTACGCACAGTTGCGCACATGGTTGCGCATATCATATATTCGGGTTGGAGATATAGCAGGTTATTATTATCGACAGTTCGACACGCACAAGCGCAAACTGTAAGTGGACACGAGAGGGAAGAGGAACGCGGAATATCTAGCTTTGAAATGCCTTTTTAATGCCAGCTAGAGATTTTTGGTGTCGCAGAATAATATAAAGTAACAGTAAGTGGAAAACGATTTTAGTTTTTGTAGATTTCATGTGTAGCGTCGTATAATTACCTCTCCTCGAACTCAATATACGGAATTTACAACTTTAGTAAGATGTCTTTATGGTGAAATATTTCTTCAATCTTTAATACACTTTGTAACACGTCTTTATGGCACCATATTTCTTCAACTTTGCACTCTCACCGTAGGTTCATGTGTTATTTTCTAATATATTATTGTATCCTCATCAAAACTTGTAATTTTGTCTTGTCAATAAAAATTGTAAACATATGACGTCATACTATCAAATATTGGCAGTAGTTTCACCCCAACAGGCAAAATCGTCTGGCGTTAAACAGAGTAAAATAAATCTGTATTCAATAAATGATAAAGCTATCTAGTATAAGAATATAATCTACTAATTCTAGTTTCAGACATGGTTGACATAAACGTTATACGTGAAGAATGTTTTCTTGACGAAATTCTGGTGGAACTTCCGAACCGAGTAGCGAAGCCAACACCAGACGTACGGGGGAAAAATCTGAAGAAACTATTCTATCAATTCAGTGACTCACTAAAAGACATGCAGCTGCAATATACATGCATTGATGCATCCGGCATTGCAATTGCTCTTGGTACAAATGTTGGCAATGCATACATCTATGCACGAACATCAAGAAAGATTACAAAGATCTCGTCTGAGGTCTGTATCAGAAATATGAGTTTGCCTCTAAAATCATCCAAGCAGACTGACCAGAAATGGATAAACTTTACTTTCTTGTGTTAGACAAAGTATGTTCCAACAACATGTATCAAGCTTGCTTCTGGATGCACCACAGTTGCGTTTGGACATGAATCTGGAACTTTCTCTGTTGGTTTGGTCGACCCGCCCATACACCAAGTACAACTCAATCTGTTGCTTTTGTAATTTACTCCAAACTGATTTATACCAGCTATTGTCTTTTCTCTGTTGTTTTGCAGTCGTTCGACTCGCTAACAGCACAAGATATTCATCATTCAAGCATCACAAGTTTAGAATGGTCTTCAGATAATCTCATTCTGTACGCTGGTGATAGCAGTGGGAGCGTATCATTGTCTGTTGTGAAAATCTCAGAGGTACAATATTCTACCGAGACATAGATTTGTTATCAAATAGAGATTGTTCTGTTCGTTATAGTGAAACTTGAAACGTTGTTTTCTCTGTTACATAATCAGCGCACATAGTGGCAACATTAATTGTGCTAAGCCTGTGTATATTTGTAATATTTTGGGTGTGTTTATGTAAACATGCGCAAATTTGAATTGATCTTAAATCTGTTGCATTTTGTCTCGAACACTTTATTTTTTCCATAAAGGGTATATTACAGACTGCTATAATAGTGACAGAAGATTGCAGTGTAGTTCAGTTAGCCTATACTGAGGATGCTCTGGCCATAGCAACTATGAAACGCACAGTACTGTGGTCATTTCAAACTGAAAATATCGTCCAAGTCGGTGAGAAAGAACGAAAGACGTAAGAAGCAAATCATGTTACTGAAATGCTTTTCATCATATGTGTAGTAGTAGTTTTGTTTGTGATGAAAAAAATATTTAAACAAGCAAGAATAACATTAATTTGTTTGCTCTTATGTTTTCTGTCAGATCTGGTTGGTATGGTTGTTGCATCATTCCTGATAATCTTCAGGAACCTACCAAGAAGCTGTACGCTGCACGACCTGGCTTACGAATATGGACTGCAGATGCCAGTGGTACAGTCTCATCAACCACAGAGTTTAAAAGCTTATTGGCTGAGAAACCTGCTGTGATACAAACTCTGATTAAAAACAATGACAAAGCAAACTATGGCGGTCAATTTGGTAAACTCTTGTGTTACTATGACCAGTATGTCATTACTTGGGACTACAACCATATTTGGGTACTAGACCTTGATGTTGGCAGGGTCATTGGTTGTCATAGCAACTTGGGAAAGATCCGTGATGTAGCAGTTAGCGGTCATGAGATCTATGTACTAGTGAATCAGCAAGAGAGATTTGTACGTAGGTTTGTTTTGACGACAGAGAGAGTGCTAGACTCATCTAGTTTGGATGCAGTTATGGCAAAGGATGATACAGACACATCTAAAACTCCTGAAAATTCTGACAAATCTGGGTTTGATCTTTCGTCAGCTCTTATGGCTGTTCCTTTTATGGCTTTTGAGGTAGGGAAAAATGAAATCAAAGGGAAGTTAATCATCTTTCCTTCCAGTGGGTGGCTGAATTGCAAAAGTTACTGAGTTAACATCATGTCATACAATGTAATTTTGTTAGAGAGATGAAAACGGCTCTCCATCTCCAGACGGATGTACTGCTGATGTACCAGGCGAATCTGAAGTACCAGAACACGATATTTTTGACAAGATAGCCGCAATCTCGTTGGACGACGATCCTCAAGATATTGTATTCACTGCCGAAAAACCGAAAAAGAAAAAGAAGAAAAAGCAAAAACAACGTAGGAAATTGTTTTTCAAGAAGACTTGGCTCTTTCTGATAGAGCTCGAATCTTACTTGTTTTCTGTTTTTTTTAATAGCAGCTGTTAGCAAAAATGTCAGTGAGCATTTGAGTGAAACACCAAGCGCGTCTCCTGTCTTGTCAATAGATGAAAAACTACAACACAAACAAACTGGATTAGGTAAAGCTTCAGATTTGCATCAAGTCGATAGATCGCTGGGTCTCAAGCGACGCAGGGCGAAAAAACTGTGGTCAAATTCAGAAGTTTATACCATGATAGCAGTTCTTTGTTTTCCACCACACTAGGCTAATGCACGTGTTATAAAAAGAATTTACATCTTTTTCTTACGATAGCTGCAAAATGAACACCGTCTACTGTCTTCCATTAAAACCCAAGCATATTGGTTACTAATCAATTGTGATAAACTTGTCAATTTTTTTGTTTTAGTAGAAGCAAATATGAATGTTGATACTACTTCAAATTTGGAGACACCTTCTCGAATGGAATCTCGTGAAGAAGTACCAACCATTACAAACGATGTTAAAGCCGAAACGCGAGATATTGCTTCAAATCAGAAAGTAGCAACACAAGAACGCAATGTTCAATTGCCTTTTGAGGGGAATGATGTAGCTGACGAAGAAACCTCGATTTCAGTTGAAGACTATCTCAATGATGAAGGTAATAGTGTTGAGCCAGAAACAACAGAAATACCAAGAGAATCAATTGCTAGTCAAGTATCAGAGATCTCGGTAACACAGGTGTCCTGTTATTCTATACCAGAAAAGCAAAAAACTCATATGCTACCAGAAACTGTTACAGAAAGCCTAACAGAGCGATGTATGACGGAACATGAGAATTCAGCGACAGAACCTGAAATTTCAACTCTCCCAGACGTGTCTACAACAGCTGTGATGTCACGAAACGATTCTTCGGATTCTAGCGACATCTACGGAAGTTCTCATGAGACATCCCTATTTGATAGAGTTAAGGATGAACGAAGCGAATCTTGTGACAATGAGACAGGAAAAAATGACTTCAAAAAAGACGATCATGTTCCATTGTTTGCTGACACTTGGTCAGGACGATCTCTTCCGACCACTCAACCAATTGAACATCTTTCCATCTCTCAGAAGTACATCTTCTGTGTGGATTATAAGAACAGGGTGTATTTCTCAGATCCTACCAGTTCTTCGGGTAGTGGCTGGGAGAAAGCAGATTTCAAAGCAAAGCAAATATACGTGAATTTCGAGTGCGATTTCATTTGCTATCTCGAGCAAGGAAACGCTTTTGTAAGAGGTGGTATAGACAAGGCTAGTCCGGTGGGAAACACATCTTATCAAATTCTCGATGAAGTGTCTCAACTTGCCACCTGTCCCACTTGTACTTGGGCTGTCACCTCGGCCGGTTTACGACATGTGGACACTGCATCATTGATGAAGCTCGACGGAGATTTGAAGAGTTATTCAATGTGGAAGCACGGGGAATCCATGGACAGTCCAAGTCAAATTATATGCTATGACAATGTACTATGGGTTCGTACTCAGAGTGAAACACTCCAGATTTTTTCAGGTCAGTGGAACACTTGAGTAGTACTCAGTACCACAAGATTTCGTATTTGTATATCAGCCAATGCAGTCTTGGACCATGACTAAAATCATATTTTTTTCCTTCAAAGCAGGAAGGTCTGGTGGCAAGAATTCACCGTGGAGAAACGAAGGTTAGTATGGCAAATAACATGAAGTATAGACACAACTGCTGTACCTGAATATCGCGTGTTCGTTTCAGACAAAAAAGCGAAGTGGATGAGCATGAGTGATGATGGAACAGTGTGGATAATAACACCTGATGACCAAATTTGGTTTCAACGGCACGATGAAGAAGTCTGGTACCAAGTCACATTGGGTCAATACCTCATTGATGATCCCTCGATACTAGGCTCCACAGTCAATTTCTTTTACTCGGTTGGGTCTGCGTACCGCAACGCACGCACAGCCGAGTACTTACGTCACGCAGCCAAAGGATTACTGCAGTCAACCAAAGATATGGCTCTCTCGTTATTCAGAGACGGAGGATCTCCAAAACAGATACATTGCAACACGCAGAATGGGATATGGCTGCTGGACACAAGGAATGCTTTACATGTATGTCGTAGCCAGGCAACTGGCACGCACTGGGAACTAGTTTTTCCAACAGGCACTGCTAAGTCTGCAACCTGGCGTGATGTCACATGCGGGCTTGCAGGCTACGTGTGGGTAATACAGCCCAATGGAGACTTCACGTGTTTCCACCCTGATGGCCCAGCGTATAACGTAGTAAATCCAATGTCAGAAGAGAGCGCTGACTTTGTGAGCGGCTCACGTCTTGGTCTCTGGTGCTTCAACAGCGTCAAAAATTCCAAGTTGTACTTACGAGACGGGATTTCGGAGAGCTACCCACAAGGCTTCGCGTGGACTTCGTTATCGTTACGTCACCAAGAGATCAAGGGGATACGTCATCTTAGTGTGGGTGACGTTACGGTGTGGGCTGTGGATATTGATGGTCATTTATGGATACGAGTTGGCAGCGTCGACGGTGATAAGTCAACTGCACTTGCGCAAGCTTGGGTGCCGCTGAAGTGTCCTCAGAACGTGGGACTCGCAAGCGTGGAGGTGAACGCGCAGGACTCAATGGTCTGGGCAGTGGACACCAAAGGTAGAGTGTACGCGAGGGAAGGCATCACAAAGAACAACCTCGTGGGCGCTGAATGGCGTGAAGTGGAGGGTTTCATTTTGAAGAGCGTGTGTCTCAGTTTATACTTGGTTTACGGCTTGTGCACCACCGGGGAAATTTTGTGTCGATTCGGGGTGTCGCCAGAGAACTGTGTGGGTGATTACTGGAAAAAGATTCCTGGCAATTTTCCTCGAATTTCCGTGAGTACAGCGGGAGAGCTGTGGGGGCTTAGCGCTGACAATAAGTTGTTCGTGCGCAAGATGAAGTTTTTGAAGTTCTCGCATGATACCGCTGGGGAACCTGGAGAGGTGGGTGAGGATGTGATTGACAAAGATAGTCATGGTGATGATGAAAATAGGGATTGGGAAGTTCTATGATAACTGATTCAGCTTGAAAGTTTAGTTGACCTCACAGAAAGAGATATTAGGTGTTCTGCTGCTTTACTGAGACTAAAAGAACGACATTCCATGTGTGAACTGACTAAAGAGAAGTTGATTGATCGCACATAATGCCAGCGAGTAATATTGCTTTGTGAAAAATTTAATGTGAGTTGTTCGTCAAATAAAGCTTGTGATATCTGATTGTATGTTGTACGATGTACCGCAGATTTTTGGTCTAAATTGTCGTGTTTAAAATATCCTTGGCGTATCATCTTAGATAGATATTCACGTCACTGTATGACATCACAGTTTGACGTGTACAATGACGTCACACAACATGAACTCAAGATATACCTTAGACTATTTTCCTGTGGTATCCATTTCGTCAAGAAAATGAGTGCATTTCATTTTCAAAAGTTTTATAGCTTCAATGACAAGAATATCGGCGGGAAGTGCTCCAGTAGACTCGACTGAAACTAATACAAAAGAAAATATACAGAATCTAGCTTTATGCTACAGAAAACATAAATCAGTTTACTGTTCAGTTTTACTTACAAATGAAATGATCTCGAACACGGGATAACTTAATTTTATCTTTTAGATCCTGAAACAAATTGACAAAACGTTAAAGCAGTGTAATGAAATTGTAAGTTTCTGAAATTTTAAGAGCAATAGCTGGCAAATTTTAGCTCTGTCGTAATGTGGCTATCATTTGAAGAAACCTACAACCATAAGTCCATAAAAACACCCGTGTACAATTCATCAGACATGACGTTAGGGGCTAAGGCATTCAAGTTTCATTTTCGTGGACAAATCAGGCTGAAACGTCATGTGCTACTCATTTGAATGTTTTCCGTGCTCAACTAGTTTGAAACTCACTTCATGACGTAAAAATTCCCGACTGTACGTGTCTTTTCTTGCATCAGCTACCACTGCAGTTTTCACTCCTGAAATTAGAATAAATCTTACGTCAGCCTCGTTTCTTCCTCGTTGATTACCGACAATAGATCGGAGAATATCGCCGTTGACTTACGATACACGAAAACCAGGCTTTAACCATTGGCTTTAACAGTTGAAAAATGAATGAATCGCACTACACGCAAATTTCACGAACATGGTCAAAGTCTCGCGTGACGCGCTAACCACACGCGCTACTTGTTACTGATCCAATTACCTAATTACGTGACTTAATGAACATAAATTAGCGTTGTTCTCATAGCAACGTAGCTTCTTCTCTGAGAGAAGGATATCAAAATGGTCTTTAAGGAAAAATGGTCTTTTGGAAAATATTTCTTCATGGAGCGGTATCCCAAAGCAAAAGCTACTACATTAGAAGAGCGCATCAGTCGCTTTGCGGTGAGGAAACAAACTAAATGATATTGGCAAAATGTTTTTATTGCTCTTTTTGGAGTTTATTTTCTTTCCAGAAAACGTTTTTCTACAAGCTATGGTGAGAATTCACGAGAAAACTACGCAAATGAAAAATAACCTTTTTTCTTCTGAATTCTGATAACACCTTCTGAAAAGCATTCCGCAAGTTTTTCAGCCAGTTCGCCTTCACATGGTTTCAATATGGTTATTTCAGGAAGAATACGATACGACGCCGCAGCTGTAATGAAACACACAGTCACAGTGAACCAAATACCTTCATTAAGCGTTTTTTGTTTCCAAAATTTCACAATAAAGTTGCTGTTTTGTTTATTGAAAACTCTCTAGATACTAACCCACAGGAGAAAATTTGGCATGATCTCGTCCGATTCCCTTAACACAAACTAAACATAGATCTAGTTCCTATAAAGTTTGAAATCATGTTTCACTAAATGGTGCAAAAACGTTAGGAGAATTTTAGTAGCAACAACAAGCTGAAACGAAAAAGTCTTACATGCCCAGGTCTTAGTTTAGCGAGAAGGATGTCATCATGAACAGGACGTATACCATTTGGACCAAACTAAAAACATAATATTAAACAAGTCAATGTGTTTTAGCCACATTTCCCTGGGTCCCATCGGCTACAAAGTCCTCCTTCACAAGTAGAAACTGACTAAACCACAATGTGACTGCAAGAATGAAAAAAGAACACATTTTGCAAGGAAAAAGTTTCACAGCAATAGTACAATATTTACTGTTTCAAGCTGATTTCCAATGGGGACCCATTTCATATGTTTTGTAGTTACTAAAAATTAACAAAAAAACTTTGTCAGACATTAAACAATGTCATTATAAGGAAAACCAAAAATTTCATATTATGCGTGATAAATTTGCCATGGCCATTTGTTGAGACAAAAAAGTTGGATAAACATCTATCATGACCAGAAGTCAAATATCTTAACAAGGGTTTTGCTCTTTGAAAAAAAAATCCCATCAGTGATATGATTCCAGCTAAATCACCTTTTGAGTTTTTAAATAGTTCTTCTGGATTTGTGGCATCTTTTGCTGCCTGAGGATTTCTTGTGCATTTTACTTTCAATTCAAAAATGACAACATTGTCCTCTGACTCTTCATCTTCCAGTGTTTTGAAATAGAACATCCGTGGATCAGCAAGGATTGGGACTAAGCCAAGACGATGAGCTAAAGCCTGGCGGAAAAATCAAGATATTACAATACACAGACACCTGAAAGTATTTGCGGTAAACTAGTAGATTTTGCCCAGTTGAAGTTCGAAAAATATATTCCCACTTGAAATCTTACCTCATCTTGAATAATAGTTGTATTGTTATAGATATGAACTTTCTCAATCGCCATTGTTGGCACCTGCAAAGATAAAACCAGCTATATTAAACAGCTCTAATTTATGGAATTCTCTTCACAGTATTAATATTCAAATGTTAATTCAGTCTAAAGCTCTTCACCTCTGCTTCAAGTATTCTTCTGAAAGCATTAGCAACTGATGCATCTATACCAACCATATCAAACTCAATTTCATTATCTGCCAAGCTTACAATATCAACTCTGAAATTCTGAAAATACAACCCAATGTATCATAAATAAAATAATATCAGACTAGAAATCTGTAGATATAGGTGATAATTATAGAGATATTATACCAGTTTCAGAGAGAATTTTTACCTTTTTAAACTCTTCAAGTTTCCACGAATCATCATAGCCGTGGTATGAGCCAGGATATGCAGTGTATTGCGTCTAAAAATGATGTCTGTCTGAGACATAGTGTTTTCATGCGGACATTTGAAACGTGTCATGGATAGTATTCCAAATAAAACTGGCAACTAAGTTAACATTTTTTGGCATTATGTAATGTATTATATCATGTTTGACATTTATATGTATGTATGCTATTATTTTTAACATGTATGCTCTTCAAAGAGTTAATAAACGACAATAGCAGGGCAGTTTCAAGTCCCAAGATGATTGCAAATACACAAATATACAAAATTACAATGTAAACGAAGTTAGGCAATTTGTTTTCTCAAAATATATGTCAAAAAGTTTTTACTACAAATTCAAATTGGAAAAAGTATCCGAACTCGAAAAGTATTTGACTGGTAAAAAATGATTGCTGCATTGCACAACAAAAACAAATGCACATGCAAATCGCTTCACACAGTTGAAGAAAGGAACATCCTCGAAGTCATACTCACATTTACAAGGCCATGTTCTTCTAGAGAAACTCGTGTACGAATTTCGTCCAACCTAGCCGCCATTTTGGAAATTCTCCATGTAATATACACACCCCCCGTCTAACAAAAGTAGGTGAAATTGAAATATTGTATCTCCTTAAGAAAGCACAGTTCAAGTAACTGCGACGGGGGGAGCAGTAGTCAAGACGTACGATGCTCCAGCGTTTTGCCTTTTTCCTTTCCTCTGAAATTATTTGTGAATTACTAAAATCAGTTAGTTATTAAAAATCAATTTATTACAGAGTATTTTCCTCTTCAAAGTTAGTGAACTGTTTCGGTACGGACAGGACAAGAAAAAATGTTACTCTGTTCTACTTCAATCTATGTTGTACGTTTCTCTTTTTCAGTTTTTCAAATTAGAAAGTTTAGTCACTGCGCCAAGCCAAGGTTCCCTTCTTCCTTATTAGACTTTAGTTGCTTCGCAAAATGAACAACAATAGCAATATTCAATAGGGCAAATAGTGCCATAATTCCAACAGAATTAAAGAAAGTTGGACTTCGTACTGCGTCCAAAATTTCGCGTCTTTTCACCATGTCAATGGACACGGCTGAAAAGAGATCTGAAGATCCCAGAGCAGTAAAAAGATGTAGAAAATGATGGCTGTTGCCAATGCAATCAAATGTTCCCGGTGTTAATCTCTCTGGTAGCCTCGAAACGTTAATCAAAGCAGCAAATAAATACAATATTGCATGACGTTTGTGATAAAACAATGACTCAAAATTGCAATCTGTAGCTTCAGTACAAGTGTAAGTACGCCACACAACTGGAGAGACAATGTAGAGAAACGTAAATACAAATGGCGTTGTTCTTATCAAGTATTTAATACTCAACCATCGATGTCTTGAAGCACAGCAAAGGAAATTTGCTCCAAGACTAAGACAAGCGCTGATTCCAAGGAAAAGCCAATGTGACCTGTAGAGAGGAACTTCAGTGAATGCCGGTCGACCGTAGTAAAAAAATACTTCGGATGCTCCAAAGCAATAGATGGCTATGGCAGCATAATCCAAAAAGAAACAAACATGTCTTAGTCTCGGTGACATTGAATTAAACGTATGAGCGCCACAGCTCATAGAACAAAACAAACAGATGCTTAAAGCGAAGCACATCAACGGATAGTTGTATGGATCGGAAAACGACATCTTTGCGAACAGTTGAATGAATCGAGCAATGAAGAAAAACAACGGCAATAAATGAGTCCAAACGTTCAAACACTCGTTACTTTGCACTTGGAATATGCTCAAGAAGCACTCTTTCGCTGAGGAATAGGGTCTGCGATAGCCTGAAACGATGAACATTTCTTTAAACTGCGGAGGAACTTGTTCCACAGTCAAATACGAAGTCGCCTGCTCAGGTTGGGGATAAGTTTCAGTCACATTTGTATCGGCATTTGAACTCTCACTTTTCTTCTGTCGCTTGTGAATTATTGCTCCGTTCGTTCCCTGTGTACTTTCCTCACTTTCCATCCCCATTCTACAGCTGAAACTGATATATTTTTTTTATGACAAGCGGTTTATGAAGAGGGAGAAAAATAAATATAATCTTCTCAGGGGAAACTCCTTTCTTTGAAAACTTCATCTGACGTCACGGATTAATATTTAAACAGCGTCACCAACATTAACCACAAAAGCAAAACGTGACTTTTTTGCGGCACACTTTTTGTTTCGTTTACTTCGTTAATTGTTTTGCCAATTTAGCTCTTTCGCCCAACATGTGTCTGAAATAACAATACTTTATTCGGCAAATAAATATTGAGAAAATATGCTTCGATATTTATAATTGCGGTTGCAAAATACTTTCTTGGTCATGTCGTTACGTGGGGTTTAGACGTCGTTGCACCGGTCTCTACAAATAAAAAAGTAATTTTAGCCAGCAGTCTTTAAACCAATCTCCAATGAATATGTTTTCACAGTGCGGAAGTTCGCATAAACATGAACAACAAGAAGGCGCAAAGACTTTGGGCAATTCTCCCAACCACATCTTCAATTCAAATCTCCAATCTATATCTCTAAACCATATCGTCAATGACGATGGATACTGTGAAAACCGCAGTTTTGGAGACGTATTCACCTTTGTGTCTTAAGTTTGCCACCCCATCAATAAAAGACGCCAAGAGACCAAGTTGTTTTTGAAGTTGAACATAAATACCATCAACTCTAGAAACAGAACGGAAATTTTGTCCGCTAAATGGCACAAAGAAAAGAACAGTGATTTCTCATATCTCACTTTGTTTCTCTGCTATTCGTTTCATCTTGTAGTCTCTCAATATCGTCCAGGATCTTGAGATCACGTTCAGCAAAACTCTGCAGAATACAAGCATCTAATTCATCCTCGACTTCATGAAAAGAAGAATTAAACGAAACTAAAGATGGTGCGAAGAAAAGAAGAACGTTTACCTTATCGAGTTCCAAGTCTTCGATTCTAGCAGTTAATAGATCCGCTACACATGCAGAAAGAATAGAAATATTTCATTATCATAACATAACAGAGATTCTCCAACGTACTTCACCTCGATATTCAGAAAGTACTTGATTCAGTTTCACTTGATGCGATTCGTTCGTGACACCTTTTTCTTGCAATAATCTCGTCTCTTCTTGTACCCGTTTTATTGCCTGTTAGTGACAAACTGCAGGACGTCAGAAATGGCGCGGCAATGTTACGTTGTAAATAAGCATACTCGGATGGATCACCGAGTGATATCCACACTATGACAAGCAAAGCGTGTGATTGAGGGAATACCCACTTGTAAACATGCTTTTGGTGAACTGACTCGAATAATTATTGTAGTTTTTATGTAAATCCACTTTATCGCTTACGACAGGAGGGGAAAAATCGCGGAAGAAGCTATCAATGTGAACCAAACGTACTTCATACAACCTAAAATCAATCTACGTACCTCTACAAATCTTTCAAGAAAAACAGACAACGATTTATGGAAAAAAAAACAGAGAAAACGAAAATTCAAAATTGCACCGTGAAAACTAGATGCAAACAATTGTACTTCAGAGTGAAAAATGAAAGAGTAAATAGAGCATACCGCTGATTCTCTTTCACAACAGTACGAAGTTTTTGACAGCAGGATATATTTTGTTTTTCGATTGATTTCACTTCTTGGTTTTGCTCCGCCATCACGCGTAAGGCCTCGGCACGAAGATTTTTCAGCTCATCTTCCAACCTTTTCTACATTTAATAAAAAAGATTTAAACACCAGAGGGCTGAAATCAATTCAAAAGTTCCTCGAAAACATTCAGTTATAAAAAATATGCCAACTAAATACCCGAGGCGCAGATTTCTTCTCCATTTCTTTATTAACTCTTTTTATAGACAACTCTAAAGCAGCTTTTTTATTTTTTAGATCTATAAGAAAAAACAATAACAGTTTTATTAGATCATTTCAGAGGACAAGATGAAATCATTCATTTACCAACGATGCTCTTTTTCAGTGCATCAAAATCTTTGGAGCTTTCATCAAACTCTTGTTCTAGAGCCTCAAAAGCAGGCTAATAAAATACAAATTATATAAAAATATAGAGGAAAGCAGTAATGTAACGACATCAGTGTCATTTCGGGACCTACCCGTGCGGATATACATACTTACCGTTTTTTCAGCCAATGTAATCTTCCTCTCTGCAACGTCTATTTCTAATTTCTTAATTGAATCCTGTATCGTGAAAATATCTCATTAGGAAAAAAGGTTGCCAAACA
>JAOBYK010376684.1:0-16325 GCA_025434845.1 Phenganax subtilis
AGCAACGTGATTCGCTAGCAAAATAATTTCCCGCGGAAAAGTCGAAAGCGAGTCAATCACGTTGCGAGATTTTTTTTTCGCGCGAACATATGCGCGTAGTGGAAAACAGCCCTTAAGCTAAACGCGCTTCTACTGACAACCGGTCCCTGCAATATATCTTCTTATTCACAACTTTATCTTCTTGGATTGCAAAAGTTTACATATTTGAGTTCTTTACAGAAGATTAAAATTTCTCTTCTTGTGTGAACATTTGTCTTCATCGTTTGTACATAATATAATGTTTCGGTCTTTTAAAGGAGAATTGCAATATATCTGTTCGGGTAAAAACTTCATCTTCGTCGATTTAAAATGAATGTCGTCCTTTTCTAGGTTCAATTTGTGTGGTATCATTACTTTGACGCTCAAGAAGTATTCAATTCTATTAGATGCTACATTGGTGCATACGTCTGGATGACTGGCTATGGTAGGTTGCTTGTATTACAATGGTTTGGTAATAACTTGAGAAAATCTTGTATTCAAGATCTCACGTTTTGACAGTTCTGTGTAGTGTTTTCATCACACATTATCACCACTTTGGTCATATGAATGGAACTAAGGGCTGGTTTCATATCGTCGTAATTTTTATAGTTGACAGTTGATATACATAGTTACTTCGCAGGCTGAATTGCGTAACTATTTACAATGGTCTTCCAATGTATACATACATTATGTGTATGAATATGTATTACCTTAAACTGTCTATTTTTACACCAATCAATTTTTAGGTCTCAAACTGTTTTTCCTAGCCCACCCTGTCAACTTTCCCTGTAGGAGAAAACTGGAGTAGCTGGGAAAACCTAGACTCTTTTCACATGAGAAAGTAAAGTCCACCTTAAGAATCGAACCCGCAACTTCAGTGGTGAAAGGCACATATCCTTGTAAATATAGAGCCTGGATCTTTCTAAATAGCTGAATTAGAACACTTTCCAACTAATTATAAGAAAAGCAATTATTAGTTGATAGTATGTAAGTTGTCTATGAGAATTGCTGCTAAAAAGATAGAATATTATGGCATTTAAGAGGGATCGTGACTTTTTGTTTACGACAATTACGACAGTATGAAAACCAGCCCTTAACCCTGTTTTCATATGGATGACCATATGGACATCAGGCATCAGCAAGAAGTTACAATATTACCTTTATTTTTCAGGAAATTTCTGGTATTTTTTCCACAAAAAAGACTATTCGTTTTTTCGTCTTTGTAAAATGATGTGGCGCTTGAATTTCCTCGTTGTCATGGTGATGGCCATAACCAATCACGAGTTCGTACGATATTACGTGTGCGCTATGCACACGTATTGGTTTCTCACTGTGTACGCCATGTTAGCCGTGTTCTCCAAGTACAATGATGTAAGTTAAGGCACGTTTGTAAATACAATACAATGTATGGTTATTGGAGATATGGCTTAGAAACTTGACCAAAGTCTTTGATCTATCTTT
This sequence comes from Phenganax subtilis, assembly GCA_025434845.1. Lineage (NCBI taxonomy): Eukaryota > Metazoa > Cnidaria > Anthozoa > Malacalcyonacea > Clavulariidae > Phenganax > Phenganax subtilis. Next base: position 1,480 of record JAOBYK010376684.1, read on the forward strand.
TTATCATTTTTAAACAAAGTTGTACCTGGTGAAGACATAGTCATCGAAGTTACGGTTTGAAGACTTGACCAAAGTCGTTCTATCTTTTTCTTCATGTTTATACAAACTTGCATGTGCATGGTGAAAACATAATCATTGACAATATGATTTTCAGACTTGACCATATTCTTCGTTCTATCTTTTTGATCATTTTTATGCAAACTTGTGCTTGGTGAAGACATAGTCACTGGAAATATAGTCTCGAGACTTGACCAAAGTCTGTGTTTCGTGGTTTTGTTCATGCTTTTGCAAACTTGCTCATAGTGAAAACTAGATGATTGAAAATACGTTTTACAGACTTGACCAAAGTCTTTGTTCCTTCTTTTTGGTCATCTTTATGGAAACTTGTAGCTACTTGCTGAAGACATAGTCATTGAACATTGTTCGAAGACTGACAAAAGCCGTTTTGCTATCGCTTTGTTCATTTTTATGCAATCTTGTGCCTGCATAGTGAAGACATAGTCATAAATATATGGTTTGAAATCTTGACCAAACTATTCGTTTTATCTTTTCGGTCATCTTTAGGGAAACTTGTGCTTGGTGAAGACATAGTCATTACAGATATGGCTTAGCTAAAGTCTCTAGTATTTTTTTCTCGTTTGTAGAACCGTAAAGTAATGGCTCTAAAATTTGTGTTATTTTTCGTATTCAATTCGATTATATTCGAGTTTCCTTATTTGACGTACAAGATATTCTGGCCATTTCAATTCATTCTAAATGTGAGAGGAAATCTGGATTACTGGGTCTATAGAGCTACGTAAGTTGGTTGTTTTCTGTTTCAGAAAACTTTAACAGCCACTAAATCTATTGAGAAAAAGGTTTTGTACAAGAAGATATAACTATGACGATTCTTCTTTGAACGACTAAGTATTATAACTGTATTCAATCCCTGAAGATGAAGTTTTTTTGCATCAGAAGATATATTACAATTCTGCTTTAAATGACTCATATATTATAAATATATACAATCCATGATGATGAAGTTTTTCCATGAGAAGATATATTGCCTCTTCTTAAATGACTCAAATATTGTAAATATGCCTAATCTCTGAAGATGAAAATTTTCACGAAAAGCAATGCTTCTTTAAAATGATTCTGTTCTTACGAATGCTTACCATCCTTGAAGATGCCGTTTTCACTCAAATGAGAAGATGTATTGCAATTTTTTGTTTTTCAGTTTGGATCATTGGGCGACTTGGATTGGAATGCTTGTTGCCTACAATTACCCCTACTACGATTCGTTTTTGAAATATCTCGAAAACAAAGACGAAAATTGGCGTCACAATGTCTTGAAATTCGCCATAAAAGGCGGCTTGACTTTAATTTGTCTCATTTTGATTGGCTTGTGGTTTCACTACCTTTTACTAGTTGAGCGAAATTGGTACAAAAAGACTCATCCATACTCCTCGCTCATTCCAATACTGGCTTACATCTGGCTTCGAAACGTGTATCCTTTTCTGAGAACCCGTTATCTAAACCTGTTTAAGTGGTTAGGCAAGATCACCTTAGAGTCTTACCTCGCACAAATTCATATCTATATGATAGCCGATGCAAAAAAAATTTTAGTCTACATCCATAAATATCCTTTGATGAATTTTGCTGTAGCCACAATCATATACATTGCTGTTTCGTACGCGCTGTTTCATCAAACAGTGCTTTTTAGTTCGTTTCTATTGCCAAGGAATATGCGCATTCTTTGCAAGAACTTTATACTTAGCGTTCTGTTGTTAATGTTTTGCTATGGGTTTTCGTTTCTGTTGACATGGCTTCACATTTGGTGAAGAGTACAGTGTAGTCAGTTTTATATGGTTGTAATTGTCATATATGGAAAGTCGCGATACGGGGTTCCCACCGAGGAAATGATAGACATTAAAATGCGAGTTGATGACGAATCATGTCTACACTTTGTCACTGTGCGTGCCCTTTTGAATGCGCGGTTTTGAATTTGGCCAGGAGCGGGAATTTTAAGTGTTTTATTGCAAGCGTTGTACAAATATGTAAAATATGTAACTGACAAAATCTTTCATGCAAAAGTTCTGAAACCGTGCGAAATTCTTTATCACAAAAGTCTGGACCGAGTGAAAATAACTTTTTGATTCAGCCATTTTGTTGAGACAAAGTTCTAGCTGAAGCTAGTTTGGAAGCTTGCATTCTATGTCTATTATTTCTATGGTTCCCTCGCTTCGTGAAAATCCTTGGAAGTCCTTGAATTTGAAAAAAAAAATCCAGGCTTGGAAAGTCCTTGAAAATTGATAAGTTCCTTGAAAGTCCCGAAATTTTAGCAAAAGGAAAAGCTTTTATTGTTGATTTACTGTCAAACTGAAAGACATAGTGCAAGATTGTGCATACTGTGCTGTGTCAAGTAACATTGGCGGCGTCTAATTTTGTCGCATAAATGTACGTACTAAGAAAAATAAGGAATGTATTATGTAACACTATTGCTCTCCTCAAATTTAAGAATAAAACTTAGATGCTTTTTTAAAGATCTTTCCAGTTCTTAGGTCCTTGAATCTAGTAAACAAGGCCTTTGAAAGTTCTGAAAAAGTCCTTGAATTTAATTTTTAGTGGAAGGCCGAACCCTGACGATAACTCTCAGCGGTCAAACTATTCTATCTTCTTAGCTTTAAATCTCATAAAAAAAGTATTATTTACTAATTATTGCTTTGCTAATAAACGGTTTAAAATTGTTCTAATTCGGCTGTTTAGAAATATCATGACCTTATCTTTACGACAATTACGACCATATGAAAACTAGCCTTGAAAATTCAGTTTGAAGCCGTGAGGTTGGTTTTTATGCATCGTAATTAATCAGCAATGTATTAAACATGACTTAGATGTCACATTTTTGTCGAAGTTAACATGTCAAATTGAATAGAAAAACTGTCTACTCGAGAATTCAATGTTTAACCGCATATTAATTGGAATTTGGCATTTCTGTATACTTTTGAACTACTTTAGTTCATATCTTTAATCTACTTAATATAGTGATAGTGCATAGTTTTTGCTTGAAATCGATTTTTATCATATTCAGAATATGCAATAATGTAGACTAATGTTTTATAAGAGAAGGGATATAATTTTTTAAAAATATAGATTTTGGTATGAATTTTAAACAATTGACAAAACAACCAAATTATTACACATGCCTGATATTAGATTTTACAACACGAATGACAAAAAATCTAAAATTGAGCATTGAAATTATTACAATAGAACTAGCTCTGCTGGTGGTCTTTTCTTGGATAAACCCTGTAGCTTCCACTTGTCACAATGATGGCATTTAATATGCTTTAGTGTGCGCTAGGCTAGAGTAGAGCGAGTGGTTGTTTACTTGTCTGTGCTCTGATAGACAGACCGTTTTATTCGCCAGCTATAATAAAGCTTGCTGATTGGTGCATCTCAGCGCTCATTAGCAACGCTAGAAGTTGCACGCTTCAACGAGTCTGACTAAACAACCTGTCTCGTTGATAAATGTTGCTATTGTAACCATTTCGTCGTTTCAGTCGCTTCGAAATGGCTCTTAACATGTCGCAAAAGCCCTAAACGTTCGCATTTTATGCGAAATGTACTCGAGAACTCTTTTATTGTGTTTATTTTGGGTAAAATCGGGAATTAATGATGCATATTTGAAGACATATGGCCAAAGTTTCGACACGAATGAATTCAAGCGAAGTTGGTGTCGGCAGAGGAGGAACGCGTTTGATTGGCAAGCAATTCTGGCGCCATGCGAAAGCGACATGCAGTACAGTGCTAAGCCACAATCTAACAAAATGACGTGAGTGTACCGTTAGAATATGTGCGAAGAGATTGTTGGAATGCTGGTGCACTTTAGCGGACACCTTACGACGCTGACCATTCAAAAATATATCACATTAAGAACGCTGAGCCCTCGAAGCTACCTTGACCCTAACCTGGTGTCTGCTAAACTGCACTCCAGCGGATTGTTTGTATAATTTGGCTTAGACAGGACGAGTTCTGAGATCCCGCCTGTGATAGTATTACCGAAACTGTATGGGAAAAAGATATCGGGACTAGGACAGTTTAGTGGACACCTAATACCGCTGACCCTCCAAACAATATGTTATATTGTGAACGCTGAGCCCGCAACCCCCCGTCCCTTAACCTGCACTCTAACGAAAGATATATTGCAATTCTTCTTTAAATGACTCAAATGTTGTAAAGGTGTACAATCCATGAAGATGAAGTTTGCATAAGAAGTTATTTTGTAGCTCATTTTTAAATGATTCAAAGATTATAAATATCTACAATCCGTTCAGACGAAGTTTTTGCATCGGAAGATATATTACAATTCTTCTTTAAACGACTCAAATACTGTAAATCGAATGTATACTAATCTTGAAATTGATGTTCGTACTTGAGAAGACAGATTGCTGTTCTTCTGTCCACGTCTCAAATATTGTGAATAATTTATGTAAAATCCACACAGATGAAGTTTTTGTATAAGAATATATGTTGTAATGCTTCCTTAAATGATTGTTTTTGCATAACAACATATATTCCAATTTTCTTCAAATATTCTAAATATCTTCAATTCATAAGCATTTTTGAGCAGTAAAGTGACTCCATAAACATTTTATGAGCATACTTCATCTTGCATTGTAGCGAAGGGACTTCGCATCAGAACAGTATGCTGTTCACGCGCGTGGCTCCCGCGGGACAATTCACGCACATTTGGATAGAGTCACGTGACAATTTGAACAATCGGAAAAACGTCGGAGGCGATTCGTGGCGAGTCATGCTGAGAAGCGATGCGGCAACTCTAGCGGCCGACGTTTTTGATTTCAACAACGGTACGTACGAAGCTTTGGTTTTGATCATGGAGCCAGGCTTGTACGAACTAGACGTGAGACTGGATTATACGTTATGCGATGGACTTCGCAATCCCCCTGTTGACTGGTTTCATAAAGGTAAGCTCAGGGGGGTCATATGCGAAGATAAATTGTGATTAATTATTAGGCAACCGTATATGAAGATACTGAATTACATTTTAACCTTGAAGACTGCATACGACAGCCAACACGAGAGTTTAGTAGGCGGCTAATTGGCTTGTCATACACTAATTTTAACAATTCAGATGGCACTTCAAAACCACTTTCAAACCGTATCTCATCTCATTTTCAACCGAATTCTGCCAAATCTCTATTTGTTTTTTGGGTAATTGGCTTGTCATACACTAATTGTAACAATTCAGATGGCACTTCAAAACCACTTTCAAACCATAACTCATCTCATTCTCAACCGAATTCTACCAAATCTCTATTTGTTTTTTGGGGGGCACATCTGCATCACTCTGGTAATCTTTTGTCAAATTTTGTTATGTTATTTAAAGTAGCTTTCGAGAAGGTTAGTTTTCAAACACACAGAGGTGCGCCGCATTACATAACATTTTGCTAGCAAACTTTGCAATTTTATCAATTCAAAGGTGTGGTCTCTAGCTGTCTTAATAAAAATCCGACTAAATATGTATGTTCTTCCACTTTCTTAGTCCATTGTTCGGGAAAATTGAATAACCAGGTCGACATTGGAACGGAACTATTCTCAGACATGGAAGATTATTACAATAAGAAAATTGGAAATGGCGAACTCGGAGAAACTTTGACAATACGAGTAATTCCTTCGAATATTGATCTCGATGGTGAGAAGTTACAATTACCCATCCAACATTGCAGCACTCCAGTCTAGTGTCTTCATCACACAACATCACTACTCTGATTTAGGGCCTGTTTATATGGGGAGGCGGGACGTGACGTTTGCCAGGACGGGACAATATTCATCCCGCATTTACATGACTGCTTTGTTCGCGGCACGCTTTCTTGCGGGATTACCCGGGACATATGAATATGCAAAGAATTATAACTTATATGCAAAATTGTCCCGGCAGACGGGACGGAGCATTTATATAGAGAAAACGTCTCGCTTCGGGCAGGACGGGACGAAAAACGTCCCGCTTACATATAAACACAAGCGGAATAATAAAACAAAAACATATACATGCTGGGATCCCGTTTATCGTCCCGTCCCGGCAAACGTCCCGTCTCGCCTCTCATATGAACAGGCCCTTAGTAAAATGAATGTTACTTGGCAAACATTTACAATCCACCATTGAAACCTCATTGCTCCAGTCTTGTGCCTTCATCCCACGTTATCACTATTCTGGTTTAGAAAAAAATAATCGGCTATTTATTTAGATCACGCAAAATTAATGGTGGAAGCTGATAACGAGTGTAACATCAAGTGCAAAAAATTATGGGATGGATATGGTCGTTGGAGTATCGAAGATCAGTGGACACCTTTTATGCAAGAGATTAATCTGCCATCCTCAACAGGTGAGTTTTTGATATTGTAACGAGGAAAAATAACACGGTATTGCTATTTTTCACATCTGCTTCGTTTTGCAGCGCCAGGTACAAAGTCCTGCTAGACATACGAAATATAAAGAGGAAAAAATTCCGAAGCATTCAATTCAAAATGTGGATTATAGCCGGACAAGGCGAATGTTTTAAACTGAAAACTTTCGATTTTATTTAAAACTCCTCATCAGACAGATTGAAACAAAATTCTTTACTATGGATTAAGATCGAAATAAATTAAGTCGAGCATTTAAAGTTCTATGAACATTCATCCTGCGTCTAATTAGCCTTTCTCACGACGCCATTTTTGGGGTACTATCTGAGATTACAATCAATAAATTTAGATTTTGTATTGTCATTGTTATAAATAAAACCTTTACAAGTCAGTTTACAGTTCAATTATTGAACAACGGTTTTCATGTAGCTCAGATATTTCTGATTTTCACATATTTTTTTCACGAAAAGCACCCCAAAAATGTCACCGTGAGAAAGGCTAATGGACGTTTTGAATTGCAAGATGACAATATTCTGAGGAATTTTTTTTCTTTTTGTTGTTTATATTCTATTAAACAGTCGGCTGGACGTGATTTTTGTAGCAAGACAAACTGCTCACCTACTGTTTTCGTGATCTCTGCCTAACCAGAATGCTTTCCGAGACCTCGTTAATGATACAATCTATTTTTGCTCAGTGTTTATTTACATGAACAAGGGGACGTCTTTCAACGCATGCCTTAAAGAGATTTGTTTGTTATAGATGATAACTGGCGCCTGTTCGAGGGACGAGAAAACTTTGATTACATTGGGCGACATAAGAAACACAAGGGAATATTTTGGATTTATGGCGATTCATTAAGCTTCTATTTTTACCAATCTTTTTCAAAGAATCAAAAAGAGTTTTGCAATACTCAGTTTAAGATGTGCAATGTGTCTTATAACTGGATCTATCCAAAGACTCTATATGATTTGGTAGGTGTCGGTTCAGCCATTACTCTAGTTTAGTAAAATGAATTTGACTTAGCGTAAAGTTACAATTCACAACCCAACATTTCGATCTTTGAGTCAAACGGCTTCATCGCACACTATCACCTGTTTAGTAAAATGAATTTGAGTTAGCATGAAGCTACAATTCACTACCTAACGCTTCGACCCTTCAATCTAGGGTCTTCATTGCACATTATCTTTACTCTGGTTCAAGAAAATGAATGTAACTCACCAAAAAGTTATAATTCTCAGCCCAGCAATTGGATGCTTTAGTTTAGTGTCATTATCACACATTATAACTACTCTGGTTTGGTAAAATAAAATTTAAATGTAACTTACCATGCAAAAGGCTATAATTCGCAATCCAACGTTTCGACACTTCAGTCTACGTTGTTAATCAAACTTAACCATTCCGGTTTAGTAAAATTAATGAATGGAATTTGGTTGGGAAAAAGCATGTATCTCTCCCGTTTAGTCGAGTGTGATCATCACACGTTTTGTTTTGCAGACGGAAACGTGCAGCGAAACAAAGTTAGAAATACCAAAAGTTCTGCATTATCTTCGTGAAGTGACTAACAAGCCGACTATGGGAGAAAACTCTGTGTTAGTTTTTAATGCTGGGGCACATTATGTCAAGGTAATTTACACTCTTAACCGGAAAAATTAGCAATATAAAGTTTGAAAGTCAACTTTTTGATACCTTCATAACACCATTTGCAAGCCTAAGATCAAATAAAAATATGGCACTGCCATTTAAAGTTTTTAAACGTCGGGATTCGAACTTTTTATCGCTTTTTGATCGATTAAATGTTTGAAAACAAGACTTTTGTTAGTATTTGACACGTAATCTTTTACTCTTGCTTCATATACATGTAACTTGCTAGTTTGTCCTACATTAACCAGACAACTCTACAGGTCAAAAAACCTTGTGTATGCATTGAGTTACTGATATCATTTCAGATAACGTGGAATTCAGCCAACAAAATTGTAATGGACTTACTATTTTCTTCAGACAACAAGTTTTGAGCAGTATAAGGAAGCCATTAGCGAGATAGCAAAAGTGTTAGGCGAAGAATTTCGAGGGAAAGCAATCTGGAAATCGACCTCGGCCATTCACGATCAAACTGCTACAGTCATGGGATCCTTTCGAAGATTTACAACCGATCAGGTGTGGTGTGTGTTTATGTATGAAGGTCAGGAATTGTACAGATATTTGTGAGTTGAGTCGTGTGAAAAAGAATTTGCCATCTCTTTTCTTTAAACAAAGCATTCATTTTCATGGACTGCTCAAATTTGTCATATATTTGAATCATTTAAAGAAGAATTGCAATTTATCTTTTTATGCAAAAACTTCATCTAAATGAATTATGCACATTTAAGATATTTGCGTCATCTTCTCATGCAAAAACTTCACCTTCAACGATTGTGCATATTTACAACATTTGAATTTTAAAATTGCAATATATTTTTTTCGCAACACTTCATGTTCATGGATTTTTCATATTCATAATATTTGAGTTATTTAAAAGTAGAATTGTAATATATCTTTTCATGCAAAAACTTTGTCTTCATGGATTGTGTATTTTATAGTATTTAAGTCATTAAAGGAAGAGTTGCAATGTATCTTTTATGAAAAAATTTCGTCTTCATGGATTGTATATATTAATAATATTTTGTTCATTTAAAGAAGAATTGTAAGATATCTTCTCATTCAACAACTTTATCTGCATAGATTGTATCATTTATAATGCATGAGTGATTTAAAGAACAATTGCAATATGTTTTGTTCTGCGAAACGTCATCTTCATAGATTCCTCATATTTATGACATATGGATCATTTAAAAAAGAATTGAAATATTTTGGGAGCTCGAGTTTTCAAGTTTTTTAAGTTTTTAAATCACATCTCACTTTGGAATTAAGATTTCACTAAGCATTATATATTCTGCTTTTTCAGCGTGTTAAACTGTTTAACGCATACAGCAACGAAGTGATGTGCGAAGAAGGTCTTTCTTTTGTTGATATATATCCAATATCAGCATCCTATCCAAGTGGAACAGAAGATGGCATTCATTATGATGCAAACGTGTTTTCTCCCCTGGAAAACTTGTTTGTTCAATATTTCATCCGATCAGCTGTTTAGTTAGATGGCATAAAATTATTTAGGTAGGTAGCTACTCCACTATAATACTTTTCCAAGCCTGTCTTTTGACTCGTCTGGACCGTCAAGGTCAGGGATTGTACATGTTTATGAAGAACATTTGTGAACATTTATGAAGAACATTTATGAAGAACATTCATGAAGAACAGTTCTTTGAAGAACATTTGCATTATATCTTGTCATACAAAAACTTCATCTTCATGGATTGTTACATATTTGTAATATTTGACTACTTTAAGAATAAAAAAATCAAAATATTTTCTCATTCAAAAACTTCAGGATTATGGATTGTAAATATAGTTATGATATTTGAATCATTTAAAGAAGAATTGCTGTATATTTTTTCATGCAAACACTTTAGTTCATTTCGGAGGGAAGAAAACGTGATTTTGAAATTCTTTGTTATTTTTGGAAGCTCCATGCACTGCCTTCTATAACGTATTATTAAAGCGTTATGTAGGATTCAAAAGCTATAATGTAAATTATTTCAATGAATATATAAATATATAATATCAACTTGTAAACTTCATCTCATTTACTAGGCCAATCTGTAAAATATTTTTAAAAATTAATTAAATAATAAAAAATTTGTTAAATATTGATGAAAGAACAATGGAATAATTATTTTTAATTTGTAAAAAGGTTCATTAAATTTCGTTAAAAAACAGGTAATGTTCACTGCTAATGTCTTAATTTTGAGTTTGATTTTTGATTGTGAAATCATTCAAAACAAAATCCTTCTTCAGCTATGTCTCCTATTACTTTAAATCATAAAATCAAATTCATTTCTAGCTCTTTATGTAGCGTTGTATTTCTTTACGAGTGGTGTTAAAATACAAGTCTAATGATTCCTTCAAATGCTTTAGAGCCAAATCCAAATTAGGGTCTGATAAAAATTGAGAAGTTCGTTTGAGGTATGAGACATATTCTTTGTCGCCCCATGTCAATTTATCGCATACCGTTTCACTGTTTGTGTCTATGAAATTTTTCAAATGTTGCTTAGTTTTGCAAAAGTTCGTTACTTTTTGATTCAGACTTTGAAGTGTGCTTAAGTCTTCTGTGAATGCGGTGCCAGAGGAGTTGATTCTTTGCCAAAATTTTTTGTTAAAATGATTGTAGGTTGCTATATCCCCTTTCTTATTTTCCGTAATGGCAACCTTTCAAATAAAGATGAAAATATTAGTGAACAAAATTAGTGATGCCAGATAATAGTTATATGCAGGATAATATTTGGGCTATGTTGTTTATTTTACTAAACCAGAGTAGTGGTGAAGACACTATAGTGGAATGCCAAAATGATAATGTGCGTGAATTTTACTTTATATTTTACTACCTTAATCTCAGTTACTATTTCGCCAAAATCCTCCACATTTTTCTTTCTGGTTGTGTAAACAACGTCAGTTATGGACCAATTCAGGAAGTTTTTCAAAACGACTAGCGATTCGTCGATGTAGTCACCGATTAGGACAAGATCAAATTGCGTTTGAAGTTTGTTTATTATTGCTTCTGAGGTTAAATTGCGATTGTAACGTGTTTTAGAAAAACCAAGCAGAGATGCCATTGCTAAATGTGAAATAATACGTACTGATTTTAACAACTGGATTATAAAAGTGAGGGATTACAATTTGCAATGTATCTCTTTTATGCAAAAACTTTACCTTCATGGATTGTACACATTTATAATATATGAGTCATTTAAAGAAGAATTGAAACATAGTTTTTCATAATTTTCATCTTTATGGATTGTACATATTATACTTTATCATTTAACTTACAGTTTGTGTATTTATCTTTAAAAACTTTTCTTCTTTGAGCCAACTTTTTCACAAATTTTAGCTTTGTTTTATGTTTGTACTTTTTTATTGAAGGATGTGAGATAAGTTTTGAGTAATACGATTTGACTGGATCCTGTAGAACAGCGATTAGTATAGCGCCCTTCAACAGAATGCGAAAAAGAAGATGAAATTCGTTGTGTGCGCCTCAAGGTAAGAGTCCAGAATCATGTTAACACTAATTTATACCAGCAACTTGTGAAACATTTTCATTTTTACAAGGTTGCATTCACTTTACTAGACCAGAATAATTTTAATATGCGATGAAGAGAATAGAATGGAGTGTTGTAAAGGAGGATTGTGAATAAAGACAACTTCTTGCCATGCCAAGTTACATTCATTCTACTAAACCAGAGTAGTGACAATGGGTGATGAAGGCACTAGACTGGAGCGTTGAAACGGTGTATTGTTAATGATAACTTCTTGCTAAGTTACATTTATTTTACGAAACGAGAGTAGTGATAATGTGTGATGAAGACACTAGACTGGAGTTGTTCTTCCTAATTTACATTCATTTAACTAAACCAGAGTATATACCTAGTTGTCAGAACTCAAAAACGTTGTATGATGCATTGTGCTATGAAAAATGTTAAAAGAGAAAATCTATCATATTACCTTGGGCATAAATCGTTTTACGGTTTCGTAACGGTACGGAGCATTAATAAGCATATTCACGTGGTTCGAGAATGTCAAACTCGTGTCCACAAAGCTCGAATGAAATTTCAAAGGTCGATATGCTTGGAACGATGATTTTTTTGGTAGAGCAAATGCGAGTCGTTTGGCATCACCATATCGGTATAATACATTCGTGATCGGATTGTTGCTATAGCGACTTTCTTGAACCAGTACGATTTCATTTTTGGGTTGAATTTCAACGTCTGTTAGGCTGAAATTAAAATTGTTCATCATACCCGGGTCAGAAATTGTACATCTATGGGCTAGTTGCATTTAAGAACAAAGTGTTATTGTATCTTTTTGTGGAAAAGCTAGCTTCATCTTCATGGGCTAGCATGAGCTGTAAACAAAGTTACGATCTATACCTGGCCAACTTAAAAGCTACTTGTATAAAAATAAACAAAACGATAGAGCAAAGACTTTCGCCAAGTGTTTGAACCATATCTCTAGTGATTATGGTATTACCGTGCATACTTCAGCATAAACATGAACAAAAAGATAGAAAAAAGTCTTTGGTCAGGTCTCTAAAGCATCTGTACATGTCTAATGGCTATCATATTATACCTGTTGTACTGAACAGATGAGAGTTTTTCATAGTCGTAATCAATTGTTTCATCCCATTCAATGTTCCACGGGTTTTCGGCGTAGATATTGCTCGATTCGTAGTACGATGAACGTTGGACAGGCGTAGTTACATCAGCTGAATTGTCGGATGCGACGGTTTTATAAAAGTGTTCGTTTTCATCGTCGTCCATAATATAGTCATTGTCAACGTAGACCATTTTCAGCTCGTTGCTGGAAAATTTTAACATTGGTTTGATGATATAAGTATATAAATTTATTAAAAATCCAAATAGATTCCATCTCTGGTTTTGTAAAATGAATTTAACTTAGTAAGTCGCCATGCATGAAACAAAGTTTTAGTATTCCAGTTTAGTGCTTTCATCAGGCACTATCACTAGCTTAGTAAAATGAATGTAACTAGGAAAAAAGAGACAATTCACGATATAGTTTATAGTTTATAGTTAGTTTATATATATATAGCTACTTCGCAGCGTATAAGCTGAATTGCGTAACTATTTACAATGGTTTGCTAATGTATACATTATGTATATGAATATGTATTACCTTAAACTGCCTATTTTTACAACAATCGATATTTGCTTTCCTAACTGTTTATCCTAGCCCACCCTGTCAACTTCCCCTGTAGGAGGAAACCGGAGTACCCGGGAAAACCTACGACTTTCGGCAGAGTAGTTGACAAACTCTTTTCACTTGAGAAAGTTAAGTCTGAGCTGAGAATCGAACCCACAACCTCAGTGGTGAAAGACACATATCTTAGCGACTGTGCCACCGAAGCCCCGTTTGCACACTCCAGTCTTATGCCGTCTTTATCACACATTATCTCTACTCCGGCTTAGGAAACTAAGTGTAACTTAGAAAGAAGGTACAATTCATCATCCAACGTTTCAACACTCCAGTCTATTATTTTTATCATATAAGATTCCACGACTTTTGCTTTTGAACGAGGCCATTTGTCTAGCAACACCTTGTCAATTTTTATTCATAATTTGCCTCATTCATTCAATTGATATTCACTTGTACGACTAAAGTTTTAGGAAATAGACATTTCAATGAACTGAATTTCTGAGTAGAATTCAAAAAGACAGAAGCTAAGTTGTCTAATGTATTGCTTTTAATGTAAAATATTAAATACAATCAAAATTTGAAACGAAATTTGATGTACAATATATTAAAACGAAAACCTTAAACTGTGCTTTTAAAAGACCTTAAAACTTCACAAGGTTTGCAAATTATTGTAAAATTTTACTAGAAATACCAAAAGCTTGGTAAATTTGCAGCATTATCTACTGTAAACACGTGCGTTTTGATAAGGTTTTTAAATTTTGGCAGAAAAATTTCCGCCATTTTGATTGGCCTTCGAGTGTTACAAAGTTTCCCTTTAAACAACAAAACGACAACGTGGCCGGCGAAGCGACGTCGAAGACGACAAAAGCATGGTGTTTATCCCTTAATATCTGCTCTTTTACTTTGTTTTTTGGCCAAGAAAGCTGCTATAACTTATCTAAGAGAATATTCTCTTCATCAATCAAGGAATATCGCTGAGAAATTGATGATATATCGATTACAAGAACCGCAGTTCTTGCCCAAGCGTGTTTGGTATTGTGATTGCATGCAAGCGAACTGGTAAGATTTTCGTTTGTATTTACATGATTTAAACGTTGATTTCTCCGTATTATGCTGTGGCTTGATTTACATAGTATAATTTAATGGCTGAATTTAGTTTAAAGTTACCATTTTTAATATTTTCTTATATAAAATAATGACACATAGAGCTGAGGTTGGAAACCTCAGTGTCGAAGTTTACATCGCCATATGCATAATAAATACAAAATTAAACTAAAGGAAAAAGCTTATGAAATATAAGGAAAAGTTAAGAAAAGGATTACTAAATACTCCTATAGTACTATTTGTATAATCCACGCGTGGTTTGTGTTCGATTCTGTTGGCTAGCTATATCATAATGCGGCGATAAACCGCCTCTTATTGTCAGCCGTTTTCTAGCCTGTATTGCCATGTAGTTTATTCAAATTCATTGCATATCTTTCAAGTTTTTTCAAGTTATGGTGTGTAAAATTTGAATTCATTTGTTTTTATACACAGTTTACAAACGGCAGTGGGGATCTTTGTACTAAAGGCTGCATTCCAGTTACGCGTTTTTAACACGCACGTATACGCACGTAAAACTTTAAATCCTTCAAAACCTC
>JAOBYK010376795.1:0-16316 GCA_025434845.1 Phenganax subtilis
GCTGAAAAGCACGCTCGTGCCAGTCTACTTCCACATCACACATCGATCAGCGCTTTATGAGCGCGTTGCAGCGCCCTATATATAAGCGCCCTGGCCCAAACTTAACAGAAAGGCGCGATATTGGTCCAGAAGAAATAGCTTTTACTCTTCAGATTCCATACGAACAGCTACACTCTTGGCACCCTGTTAAGCAAATAACATTGCTTGACTACACGTATGTTGTATGTACAAATCTTGAAGGTGTTTATTGGCAAACAGTATGACCTAGTTGTATGACCTATTGCCATCTTTAATTTTGACGCAATCTACCGCTGACAAAACATTGGCGCAATGTCGCAAATTTCTGGCCATGTCTACCATGCATTAAGGAATATTGAGAGGGTTTTTATGGGAATATTAAAAGCGTATCATTTGTCGTGTTATTTCCAGATTTTGTATTTAATTTGTACTTAAAATGCTATTATCTTTAACTGTATCATATCATGGCGTAATATTCTCACCAAAGACAAGTCCCACTCCCATATAATGACATTTTTTTTGCAGCTGTGTCATCTTCGAACAAAACGAAAGTTTGTTTCCCGTCACTTTCTCGGAATAACTTCTCCTTAACGTGCCTTATCATTAATGTAAAAAATTCCTTACGAGGGCCTCCCATATCTTGAGCAAATTCGCCAGTAAATGTGATATCCAACGGGAGACTGTAATCATTTACTTCACCTCCTAACAGCTCATCCATCCCATCTTGAAACAAATTTAGCGGATAAACAAATAGCTCCCTTGTCTCACCTTCCAAAAAACGGCTATTGTCTTTAATATCTAAAGGACGGCTACGCAAAAGGTGAGAAACCTACGTACGAAGAACGTGGAAAGGTTCATCGTGTTCATTTCTAGAATAGAAAACAAGTAAAGTAAACAGTATATAAATTATTGTAGTGAAATCTGCAATTTCCTCCAGCCAATATTTGACTATAATTCGTAGAAATGGAGTCGGCTGGCGCTGGAATATTACTTAATGAGTTCTACGCTTAAACTAGAATGACTACTGAAAGGATATTTTTGCTTTCTAAGAGCTTATATCTGTGTGCCCTGGCTGGAATGGAATAATAATCACACCTCGTATAGCAAAAATACGTATGTCAATTATCAACACGAGTACAAAAGACTCTCCGACTGGTTGCAAATGATCAGCCACAAGAAAGGCACTCTTGAAATTCTTCCTTCTCCGTTTTACTTTTCGGTAAGGGAATACTTCTCTGCAATGGTCTAAGATATATTCTGCCCGTCCCCAGACAACGCAACTGATCAGTGCTACAGCAACCACTATACATGACTCTAAGCTTTTTACACTTCTCTTCTTTGGTTGACAATATCTGTAGTCCTCCACATTCTTTTAACTGAGGATATGATCGGAAAAGTAAACATAATAAGGAATTAAGGAATTACCACTTACTAATAATGCAATACATGCGCACAAGTAAACACCTACCATACGGTCTACAATCTTGCACAATATCCTACTTTTACTGGACAATTCATGCGCATTCAAGTACCTCCTGATTCTGCATCACTTGAGCTACCTATTTGGCTGCAATTGACATTGAATAACTCGTCTCAGCTCCATCCGATTACTCCGAATTAACGAAAACATTGATATGAACTATGGTATACTATTAGACAAAGCAACTTGAAATTACTTGACGAAATGCTTCCTGAACAAAAATAGTACAACTGGACATGAATATCGTACCCAAACAGAATGTTTTTAACAGCAACTTAGGTCTAGGTAATGGAAACGAGATTCGTTTCTCGCCAAGTCCGTTCTCTAGAAGATGCAAATTTTCTGACATAGTTGGAACGTCGGTTTGGTTTTTGTTAGCCAAACAAAACACAGTTCTCGTAACAGTTCTTTCTTAAAATAAAACGAAAGAACGAATAGCGACTATGCATTTACTTCGATAGTTAAACATATATTCAAGGTAAAGCAAGGGTGCAGTCTCACCTTTTCTTTCGCAAACCCCAAGGGCCCGTCGAAGAGCACTTTTCCTGCCATATGGCTGGATTCTCTAAGGAAACGATTCAAAATTGAGAAACTTTTTCATCCTAATCATATATGGGCAAATATGAAAGTGGAACAAAATTGATAGCACACCTTCAATTGCTATTTCTTGCACATTTACCGAGTGTTTCATTCATTGCAATAGTTCAACTTACCGAGTGACAATTGATAAGCCTGCGATGTTCATTGATTGCTGTTTGTTGATTTGCAGTGGTCGGTTCTGCTGCCAACGGTGAACGAATTTGCATTTGAGCTGTTCTGGACGATTGATTGTCCACTGGATTTGTGGTAATATTTTCTGAAGTGTTCACACTGGTACTGGTACCAGACTGGAGAAGATCTACAGCATGCCGTAATAAGTGCACTGTTTCGTTTGTATTCTTTATTAAAACCTGTTAGCAATGACTCATACATTTGTATTTAAAAATAATGAGCATCAAGTTGCATCTATGTTTCGGACAACGTTCTTTTCGTTTCTGTTAAAGCAATTCATATTACTTACCATAATGTTTAAAGTTCTAGTTTTCAAAACATAATTTTTTTGCTTTCTGTTTCTAATCCAGGCAGAGCTGTTGTATATAAAATATATTAAAATAAATTGTGCTGTTTTCTGTTAAAAATCATTCAAATCTTTAACTCCAGCTAAACTGAACGTTTAAGAAACACAAACACCCCTTTTTTGCCATTTTCAATGCTTAGTGTCCTGTAGAGTTGAAAATACAGCTTCATCTCCCTACTATCGCCAACGCCTAGTACACGTGTCACGTGGTGACACGTTGTGTTGATGATATTTGTTATACAAAAGAGACCGTAATAAGAACAGCACAAAATGTCAATGAAATAACGTCAAAATTTTTGTTAAGGGTCATAGTAAACCAGCCAATAGAGAGTTTACGATTTAAGACCCGGTACGGCTCGACGACGCGGCGTCTTTTTGCCAAAAAATTAGTCTAAAAGCAATGCTCAGCGCAACAGCTAGGGATTTTACGATCCACGACGCTAAAACACGACAACGTGGGGCCTAATTGCATAAATTTATAATCTCAAGAAGTCCTTATAGATAATTCGCAACTGCGTAGTGACCATGAGCACAAATGAGCACGCGCCAATTCAAGCCTTTTCACGCAATCATGGGGACGTTGAAGTTTCGCGACGTTAGAATGGTTAATCTACAAAGTCAATCTAATAACAAATATTGCATCCTTTGCCTTCAGTTTATTCGGTATTAGATATACTAAAGAGACCTTAATAAGAACAGTCCAGAATGTCAATGAAATAACGTCAAACTTTTTGTTAGGAGGCGTAGCAAACAAGCTAATGTTTCAAAGTGCTTCGTCATGAAAAGACATAGTTGCGATTTAAAGACTTAACATTTATACAGTTCGGCTGATACGCCAACACTATGCAGTCAATATTTTTGTATAAAAACAAGACAACACGATATACAGCGGATTCTTGTATCTGTAAAGGCTATATAAACTTACCTTTCTATACTAGTGCCCTGGGGAAACTGATTCTTTTTAATAGTGTTTTTTCGCAATAACTTTCGAAAAACCTTCGAAAACTGATCACATAACATTTCATCAAATGAGTTGTCATGGGATCCAATCATACGTATTTTCTCGAATGATTTCAAAACTTGTCGAATGACCTCACATCTTGTCCAATCATTTCACTAAAGCACTAGCCAAGACTGCAAAATTACGTCATTTCAATATACGTCCAATGATTTGACATTTAGTCGAATGATTTGACGTTTAGTCCGTCGATTAGTTGTTTAGTAGATGGATTTCACGTTTAGTCGAATGACTTCTTGTTAAGTTGAAGTATTAACTAATGCAGCAAATGGTTTTACACCGGGATGGATGGTTTGACGACTAAACGAATTGTGTGCACATGGGTTGTTAAATCATATTAAAACATGTTAAACTCTTTCACTTTTTTTAGATAAATCAACGTAACGGTAAATGAATTAGACTACTATAAAGTGAATCACTTCACGTTTAGACGAGCCATTTCGTATTTTGACCAGCCAAATTACTACATGATATTCAATCATTTGTAATCATTACGGATGATTTATGCTTATCATGAATGACTTCTATTTATGACCATTGACTTGACAAATGTTGTATTTTTGGTGGTAACGGCCGCCCATAACTTTTTCGTCGCGATTCGATATCGTGTGACGTCACAAGTGAAACCCGTCTCGTAATGGCGTGTAGTGCAAATATGGTCTAAGATTATACAACGCGCGCTCAACGACGCGAACGTGAAAATGAGCACTTTTCAATTTAGATACAAAATCACATGCGCTGAATGACACATTTGTGTTGCCGTAGCAATCTACATCACGAATCTAACAGAAAGAAACTTTTCCTGAAATGCCAAACAAAACACTTGTGATTTGTAACTCGTACAAAGTTCACGTTGTCTAAAATTTTAATGTTGGAAAGTCAAGTCGCCGTTGTCAGAACTACCACTCCGACGCGGTGCATAAGTTTTTTCAAACACAGCAAAGGCTGTTTTTTAAATGTTGGTAGTGGTAAAATAATGCTGAAACGTTACTGTAATATCAATAATGCTGCATTTCAGTTTCTAAGCAATATATATTTTTACATAAAGTAAACCCAGTATTTACGATCGCGTCGTTAATCTCGCACCGTAGAGTCATAAGGTCCCTAATAGGGAAACACGCGCTCTCGGTTGAAATGCTGTGCAGCTGGCGGTCGACGTAACTTAGCTCGTGGTACCACTATTGAAATATTAAAAATACATCAGTTCATATGTGTCCGAAAGAAGAAAACGTCTCTTTAACGCAAAAGAATTGAATAAATTTGTTTCGAAAGTGCAGACTACATTGTGCTTTCTCTATATTATATATGGTGACATTTGACAATTAACAATATAGATGGTGTTTCGGTCTAGGAGAAATGAAATGAGGTTATCGACGCAGCTGCGGAGAAAATATTATATAGCTAATAGATAACAGGGGCGGATTTACGGTAGTTTCCGTAGTTTTTGGAAACTACTGAAAAAATAAGGAATGTTTTTATTTCAAACAGCATAATTTAAAATTGTTTGCAAAAAGTAAATCTATTACGACATATAATTTTAAAATACCACATTTCTAGCCATTTAGGTGTCCTATTTTCGAAATGTTTTCCAAATATGCGTGTTTGTGTACGAGCTCGACTCCCTTTCTTGCTCGGAATTTTTCTTTCGTTGATGAAGCTGCGTTCAAGCTATCAAAATATGGAAACTACTAAGTGGAAGCTGGAAACTACCAGGAGAGTATTTGGAAACAACTGAGCGCCCCTATATGTAGTGAGATCAGACTTGGAAACTACCGAGCTCGGTCGCTGATTGGCCGGAAACTACTAAAGAAACCACCAAGAAAAGTATAAAATGCAAGCCTACCCCCCTCAGGTCGTTCTGTTGCAAATTTGCAATGGACATTTTGATATTATGGTGTTACAAATTTACAAAACGCTGTTTCACTGATTGCTTCGTTCGAATTGAGATTGAGAAGAAAGCAAGTGATTTGTCTGACTTGTCATTAGATTTACGGTTGGTTTAAGACATTAATTTTGCATGAATACTAATTTACGCTGCGTTTCATTACTATGCTTGAGTGGAAATGAACCGTTCATATATTTTCCAAGCCAGATTGCTCTTGCTGTCTTATTGGTGTGGTATTTATTAACGATGTGCGAATGTTGGCCTATGCTGAGAAGCTTCAATTCATTCAAAATGTACGGAGCCATGTAGCAATCGGTTATTTGAATTCTCTTTTGGTGTAGAAATGGAATATATATCGTAAAAGCTCAATTGCCCGGGCTTCAACAGTGCTCTTGGCTGGCTAACTTGAAGTTTGTCTATGTGGTGCAACTGTCTACAAACTCATGAAGTCTCTTTTGCGGCAACAGATTGGGACTAGTGAATCGCAAAATCCTATGGTCCTTTTTACAAGTACAGTGCTGTCACAACAACATTGCGCCTGCAGGTCACCAAGATGGTGGTCTAGCAGCTTCATTCACCAAAGGTAATTCTTGGGTTTTACTGCAGTTTCAAGTTAACAGTGATTTTGAAACCCTACAACATCTCAAAAATGCTGCCCGAAGTGCCAGGTATAGTTAAATACTTTCAACATAGTCCAAAGTGAGATGATCGCAACTGCGTGTTGGCAAATAGAAATTGGACAAGTTGTCCAGAGAAGTAGAGAAAGCAAACATTTTAGCATTCTGGCAGACAAGGCTGCTAATATTTTGAACAATGAATGTCCAATTATAGCAATCAGATGTGTCGATGCTTCAAAGTCCACTTGTTAGCTAATAAAATTGTAATGAAGGTGCATTTTAGCAAGTTATTAAAACAATGACTTTGGAAGTTGTACCTGATTTGGAACAGTTTATGGATTAATGTCATGAACAAGGTTATGATGGTGATAGGAATAGGCCTGTCTAATTGAATTCAGAGTATAACAAATGATGGCAATGTAGCTAATGCCAACCAAACACAATATATGGAATATATTGATTGAAGATCGGATTGAAGAAAAACGGAACTTTTCATGGAAGTTGATTTGCGCCAACTTAGACGGGGGGTATGCAAAATGGGAGGAGGGGCTGTATCCCCTTTAAAAAACGTTGCCACTCTAGCTTTATTTAAAATTGAATATAAATTCATGCCCAAATACCCATGCAGTAATTACTATTTTCAAAACAATTTTCTGTTTGTTGAAAGTTTAATTGGGCAAAAGAAAGTATGTACACGTTTATTAATTGAAGATTGCATGTATACAATGTTCTTGTGACTTAGCCGCTTTTAATTGCTCACTGGCAAAGATGGTCATGGAGTCTCAAATTACACAACGCACGGATCCCAGGAAAAAAGGGAGGCAAGCCCACAAAAAGGTCGTTTCCGACGATCTAGGAGGCCTAACTTTTAGAAGTTTTCACGCTCGCCGCCAACCATGGTGGCGCCTCGTGAGCAGTGAGTTTGGAAACTACCCACACAATATCCTAGATCCGCCCCTGGATAAGACGTTCCCTCAAATACGTTTAATCCCTGCGGCACATCCTCTGTATTTTCAAAAAACATTATATGTATTAAAATTGCAAAATTTTGGTGACGAAAGGTTAGAAAATGTGGAAAAAATAACCGTGGGAAACGCGCCGATCACGAAAATGGCGGATGAATGTTGCCGATTCATTGGTGGCCGATTATTTCATGCAGTTGGCCAATTAATTGGCATAAACCAGTCACCTAAATATTTTAATTTCTTGCCTTGATATAATTTCGCGCAGTTGATAATTGCAAGTTTTGCTTCGTTTATTCGAGCAGTGCACAACACACACTGAAAGTCCGTTTTACACGGCTTCCACGTTGTAACTTGTAACTTTGTAACTGAGACCCCTGTTATAACTGCCAGACACCGACAGGGCTCATGACTCATCGCTAAAGAACGCTCATGCTGCTTTCACTTGATGTGGCTGTCTGATGTGCAGTAGCATAAACTGTTTCAATCCCAATGTCTTCAATCTCGTCAAATTATTTCAGTTTACCACAGCTGTAAATAACCCTTCTTTTTCGGTTTAAATGTATCAGCTAAAGATATAAGTTGTTTGAATCGAAGTTTCATACATCGCTGAATCAATAAACAAACGCAGCATACGAAACTTTGTTTTGAATTTCGGACACCAAAACTGCAATACGAATATTTGCTATTGAAAAATACATATACTGAGCCAATTATTTTTCGATTAGTACAGAATAAGTGGCCGATTACCGATTATTTAAACCTGGCCGATTAATCGGCTTTTCCAATTATTTTTTTAACTAATCAGCCTATCTCTTGCGCAAACTTAGTATATTTTTCTGTTACATGCAAAACTTGTTATCATATTTGTATATGTAATAGTAAGGTTTCGAGTGCAATTTGGAACAAAAACAGGCGCCAGCGAGTTTTTCAATTGCTATCAAGTTTGCACGAGGGCAAAGGACGAGTGCAATTTGAAGTTTTTCAAAACTCACGTGTGTATATGTTTTTCAAAATTGCATGAGAAAGGATACTTTTGCTTGTTAATTATACACATAAAGAATATTCAACATGAAAGATAAACTCCCTAGTAGCTGCCTGTACAACGTTTTACAAAAAGGAAATGCACAAAAAATGATTTTTCCACTTGATTTTTTTTTCAATTAAAAGTCTGTTTTGAAATTATTTGAGAAAATGTTGAAGAATTGGACTGAATTGTTCTTTTGCACTGTATTTCCTAGATATTGTCATAGCCAGATATGAACGACATCTTCATTATGCATTATTCGCTCGAATCATAATTTTTATAGTGAAATAAATATGGCCACAAAGTACAATTCTTGAGATGTGAAGATGGAATTCGGTCAAAGAAATGCTGCCTAACAAAAATGACCTAAAATTATGCTCTACCGAAAGTGACCAACGTTGTCCTTGCAAAGTCCTAATGCATGAGCAAGATCGCAAGTGAATTTGTATTAGCCATACTACAAACAGGCAAAAACCCCATAATGTGCTGCGAAAAACCTTCGGTACTTGTTGCCAGTAGAGTGAACATGCTGCTACTTGGACTAAATCTATGCAAACTAAGGAGAATCCCCTAATTTTGTAACAGAAAATATACTTTGCCACCATTTTGTTTTTGCTTCGAAAGGTCCCAAAATTGCATTTTTTGCGTAATGGCGGAAAAATATACGCTACTATTATTCATAATATATCTGATAGGCCACACCCCTTTTTTCAATGCCACGTGAATGTTGGCTAATCCAAGATGGCCTCTAAGTGTAGGCTACTATTACAGAAAATAGTCCCAGTAGCACATATTTTGAGTAGTACATTTCTCTATTATGCATAATTAATGAGCTGGGCTATGCCCATTTTATGCAATTGAGATATGACGTCATCGAAATCTTATAAACAATTATTGAGCTATGGTATTATCAAGTTCATCAATAATTAATAAGCTATGACATCATTAAACTCATAAATAAGTAATATGCTATGACATCATCAAAATCATGGATAATTAATGGCTATTACCACGCCTACTTTTTTGAACCGCAATCAAATTTGAGACTTAATTTTGGGTACCCTTTTGTTATTCAATTTTACAACTCCAGCTACGGTGCCCAGATGTTGATTAAATTTCACAACTTGATCTAGGGTGACCTGTTGTTGAGTTTACAATATTTAATATGGATGCGTTGAACCCGCTGTGCGCTTTCCACGTAATTATGAGACCAAAGTCTAGCGAAAAAAGGTGCAAAGCACCCGCTTTGCTTTAAAGCTGGTTCTAAAGTAGAGTTATTAGTGAAACTCCAAGAAATGAAATTCCAAGAAATGAAACTCCAAGAATAAGATTCTAAGAAATGAGATTTCAAGAAACACGATTCCAAGAAATGAAATTCTAGGAAATACGATTCCAAGAAATGAAATTCGAAGAAAATGTCTCAGTAGTGTGGAAAAAGGGGAACTAGGCCAAAAGTATAAGCTAATATTACAAGCAATACTGTTGACATCATCAAAACATGTTTCAACACGTTCAAACAGTTCATCCAATTTGCATTAAAATTCGGAGAGTACCTAAGGGAATCGGGTGATTCATTGAGCGTATATAAGTAGAGAACAAATCATGATTACAAACAGAAACAAAATGAAAAATAACAAAGTCTCAAATTCACAAATACAGGTTGATAATACTACAGCTAATTTATATAATAAGTCGGTTACTTACATAGTGGTTAGTCGAGCGTCTATAAGTAGAGAACAAAACATGAACACAAAGCAAAGACAATCGAAAAATGCTAATAATAAAATGAGCTCCATAAAAAAGCGTGAAGCAGACAAGAAGCGTTATTATGGTGGTTTATCTAACACAAAACCTAAAGTTAATCTTACAGCAGCATTGAATAGACCAAGAAAAGAAGTGTCCAAAGCTTGGCGAGAACAACAAGGCCAAAAGTATAAGCTACTATTACGATAGTAGGTATAAATTACTATTACAATAATAAGTATAAGCTGCTATTATGATAATAGGTATAAGCTACTTCTACGTTAATAGGTATAAGCCACTATTATGATAATAGTTATAAAATAGTGATAGAAAAAGATAAAAAACCAAGAGGTGAAACCTCGACTATAAATCGAAATTTTAGTTATGTTGGGGATTTCTCATTCATGTTTAGATGCGCTACTGATAATTGTTCTGGTTTTAGAAAATGCTGAAAATGTATAACCTTTAAGCATCTAAGTTATACATTTTATTGCTTTTTTTTTCATTATAAATAAATGAAAAACGAACAACGTGTAAATAATGGTGAACAGCTTCTAAAAACATTCTCCGCAAAAGATATAAAGCGCCCAAGGGACGAAGCCTATACACAAACTTACATAGAGAAAGCTTTTGAGACAGTACTAGAACAAATTTACCAAGAATACAAACGCGAGCAAATGAACAAAACGAATGACATGCTTACAGACGTTGCCATAGGAAAGTTTTGCAGAGCATATGCAACATTTAAAATTCTTAGAAGATGCTACGCAAATGGGAAGAGAGCTCTCAGACAATGAACCTTTTCGACAAGATATAATATTCATTGTAGCATACATCACAGCTTGGATTCCATTCATAGGTGTTTTATCAGGAGGTTTAATTATAGGCAAACATGAGGTGAGTAACGCGACCAGAGGGAATCCGAATGTGAGCGAAGCAAGTCCACAAAAAGAAACCCAAACTACTACTAATAATAAAGAATGTCAATATCACGAAGCACCAAAATCACCGAAGCAAGACACAAGAAACAGAGCAGAGCTCCGAGTCTTGAGCAAAATATCTAACAAATAGAAAACACTTAGTACACCAGAAGCGAATGGTAACCCTTTTAATATGATTATCGTAGGTATGACCTTGCTGTGGTAAAACACATTACCTACTAAACATACTAGAACATCATTACATCGGTTATTTTGATTATATTTTTTTAGTATGGTCCAACTTACGAGTTGAATAAAACTTATCAAACTTGGCCTTTTGACAAAGAGGAAAATTTCGTAGTCGTGCTCTGTAAGCAAGACGATTTAGAGCCTTTTTTAAAACTGATTGTGGAGTTTGCAAAAGGCACTAACTCTTCAATTATCCTTGTCGATTGTGCTGCTTCACGCTTCGAAGGACAAAGAACGCCTGGGCTTGTCAAGTTAGCCTTTTCAGCCAGACATTTTGGTTTATCTACTATCGTCATCACACAACAATTGACATCTACAGCAAAACGTTATAGAGCGAGCAATTCCAAACTAGCGTCATTCTATAATTCAAGTAAAAAAGATATGGAGCTGTTTTTTGACGATAATTTAGATCATGTATCCAAAGAAGTGAAATCTGAGATCTTACAAAAATTAAAAAACATAAAATATCCAAAGTTAAGAATATCTCTTAGACATCCCTACGAGTATGAATGGACATGGCCGCTCATTTTGTGTGGTGAAAAATGTATAACTAAGGGGCTTTAAGAGTTATACATTTTAGGCTTTGCTGTGCGCTCAAACATTTTATTTTTAAAGTTAATCAAACCATCACTAACTACAAACAATTTGCACAACACGTTGACGCTCGTGGCTTTCTTTTTAATTTCTAGCAATACACCATTTTGTGTGTTTACTGAATTCTTTCCAACTCCTGCAACTTGTTTATCTGCAGTCACTCTAAGATCCACAACCAATGCAAACATATCTTTAAAGTATTTCCTCATAGTCATTTCACTACTTGCTTGGTTATCAGTTCGCTCGTTTGCCAAAAATCTTTTTGCCTCTGTGTATAAGTGTTGTTTTAAAACAGCTTGTCTGTAAACTTGATTTGGTACTCCTTCCATGGTAATTTTAACAGATTCAATTTTTGGGCACACAAGTTCCTCAGAATTGCTTAAAGTTTTATTTCTAAAGAGCATAACAATTGCAGTCATACTTTTTCTCGGGAGGGCAATAGTTTCATTCACTAAAGTACGAGATTTATCCCACTCAATTGTTTTCCTTAGTGTAACATGCTAAAAGCTCAAGCTTCTACCAACCTCAAACCCATACCAAATTTTATTGTCATGTGCAAAATAACGTCCAAGGCCAAATAACTTTTGATATTCGAAAACTTTATAAAATCTATTTATTTTAACAATGCTATTCATGCAACTATGCTTGCTACCTTGTTGGATGAGTTTTTTGTTCATTTCTGTCTAGTAATTTTTATTTATAAAGTTTATTAATTTTTTATAAGATTTTTACTAAATCCAGCGACCAAATAAAGTCATAAGACAGCTCATTTAAATCACATATGTAGAACGCCGTCGGTAAACTCTATTTGTAATCTTTACGTGAATGTGATTGCAGAGTTCAAATCGGTATATTTGGTATGCTTCTTTACGCGAGAATGCTTGCCGAGTACAAATCGGCCTTTTCTGAAGGTGACTGCAAGCTTTTGTTTTAAATGTTTCGTTTTAAATATTTGCGCTCAATCAGTATGAGATTAAAAACGCCTCTTCTTCCGCTCCTTTTTCTAAATCCCAGACAGCTTCACCGCTGACACTGTAAGTATTACATGTCCGTATAACCTTCTGTGCAGACGTTTCCTGAACCTGACCACACTGTTGGAAAATGTATTATTCAATAACAAATGACACTAACCTTGGGGCTGACAGGATCTGTCTACAATAACCATATCCCAAATTGTGTACCCGCTGGGCCATATAATATATCGTGATACCTTTCCTGCAGTTATGTTTATCTCAGAAGTATAATTAGTTGGAACCTCCCTGAAGTACAGAGAGTTCTTGAATATTTGCAATGACTGGCCATCATGTTCAGATATCTTTCTCTTGTGCGTACCATCATAGGCAATGGAAAACGTGCCAACATAATTAATAATAAAATACACTCGCTTGTTGCCATAATCAAGACTTATTGCAGTGTTGCGACGCCACCCTAAGCCTCGATATATCGTCCTTGTTGTCGTGCTAGACAGCTGTCTTTTCTGCAAGTATAGATATCTGCCATCCGTTACAGACCAAAATAGATATCTGTGAAAACAAAATGTTATTTGCAATGTAACTACTTGCTGGATTAATATATAATGAAATATTTCGCACTAATAATTAATTATTATATTTAAACTATCTATAAGACGGTTATTTGGTTGAATTGATTTAGTCGGCAACAAAGCTAATGGCCTAAATTGTGTTGCTAGGTTGGACAATTGCAGAATACTCTGTCCTTTAAATTTAATGGGTCAAGGTAACGGTCAGAGCAAGTATCACGGTCAGGGTTATGGTCAGGGGCAGAGTCACCATTCAATGATTAAATTTCACAAGATATTTAACATGATAAGATAGAGTCGTTAAACCAAGAGTTGTATGTCGGTGTAATTGGTCAATATGGAGCGTAGAAAGTTTGCGGAACATTCGTTTTGGGAAAAAAGGTTCATGAAAAATTGAACTGTATGATAATAATGATCAAGTTACATAAAAAAGGCCTTTAGGAGTAAAACAGGAGAAATAGAATAATATGTGAAGAAATATTTTTAAGTAATAAGATGTTATCCAAGTTAAACTGTAAAAACGACGGCCATTTTGTTGAATTGAAACTGTCAGCAATAAAACTACATGCCAATTTTTGTTACTGGTTAATTAAGAAACATGTAGGGAATAGTAACATGTTACACATCTTACAAAGCCGTAATAGAGATACAGAGATATGGCAACACGGTAATTTTAAAACACTTCTGCATTTAGTTTGTTGGCCAACAATTTCCTAGCAAGTGAAGGCAATTTTCTGGTTTTTACACGCTGTGTACGGGCTGATCTTTCTTCCTTCTGGCAAACGAAACACGTGTTCTAGCATAAAAAACGACAAACAGGGATCGTTCCCTCACTGAGTAGTCGTTGTGTTTCTGATCTTTAGGCTGTACTAACACATAAATAGGTAAAAAACTTCTTGTTACTGAGTTTCAGCGATACTAGTTTGGGCGTGATTTGAAAATTCTCCAGAGTTCACATGACCCAGTCTTGAATGTGGACTTATGTGTTGCCTCGAGATAAATGAATTTCAAGGGGAAATGTATTTCCATGTCCGGAGCAGCATGCACGTGTAAAATTTTGCATACATAATGGATGTAGATTGATTGACCGAGCCAAAGCTCAAATATTTCTACAGTAGACAAGTGATAAGGATGGCTCTATATGACTCTGCTAATATCCATCAAGGCGATGAGCTTTATAGTTTTCAATATAGGAGGGAGTAATGTGTTATTTCAGTTCATCGCCTATATAAACTGCCAAACATCACTCTCTAAATGATTTTGTTTTAAAGAACCGTACAAACGGTTAATGGCATAGCGGAAGAAAACATAACTGGCGTATAAGCACAAAAAGATTAATTATTGTACCCACAGGAGCACAATTTTATGTGCACATAAGTTAGTAGCACATGAAAGTTTTTCGTGGGATGAGAGCATTTCACGTTACCAAGCCTTACACCACTTGATGACGAGAAATAGATGTGCCTCACCCGACACAGCAACAATAATCAGATGCTGCATTTTGGTCGTTGGAACCTCTGAAGTGCATTTCAGGGCTGAGTGAGAGTTGCTCTTCTCATGCGTGAACCTATTCATAGTGCTCATAATGATATGCAAAGATAGAACATCGAATAGAAATCAACTGAGAATAATAAATATTGATGAACGCGTATATTACGTCATGAAGTGGCTATAAATACAAGTCTGGAGGGATAGCGCTCTCTTCTCGCTTAGTTTAAAACAGCGGCTTTGTGGTGGAGACCTCTCTTTGGTTCCGTCGTCCGACCCACGCGAATTCAGTTCATTACCACGTAAGTTAACATCTATGGCAGAGGCGAATCCTGTTGTGCAGTTCCCAAATGACCAGGTAGCAGCTGGCCAGGAACCAGAGCAAGTGCAGCAACCTTTGCCCATTCAACCGGAGCCGGCGGCTCCATCTAATGAACAACCGCAAGTCGATATTCCTTTGCCTCCGGCGGGAGAACTTGAGGTAATATACGATTTACAATTCGATTTACATCTCCTTTTTATACGTTTATTTATCATCTACTAGTAATGTATTTTCCTACAACATTTCTAGTAAGGCGAATGGGACTATGTGAGCCGATGCTCACCGATGCAATATCTCTGAGAGTGAGTTTCACCAAGTATTAATATTGAATAATTTTTCAGCACGAGAGGTTGTGCGCAACAAAAATTTAAAAACGTTCTCTAGCTATTAAAATGACTGTCTGAACCAGAGCTCGTCGACAGAAAAAATTTTGGCTCACTATTTAACATGTTTTTTGTGAATATAATTGTTGAGCAAGAGTTCTCCAACAAGACAGACTTGACTAAGAATTCACCGTTTATACTCTCGTATAATTGTCTGAGCGAAAGTTCGTGGACAGGAAATAGTTGGGTGAGAGTTCACCATGTATTGTGCTACAATTGTCTTAGCGAGAGTTTGCAAACAAAGAATACTTGGGTGAGAGTTCACCATGTATTATGCAATATAATTGTCTGAGCGAGAGTTTGCGGACAGGAAATAGTTGGGTGAGTAGAGTGAAAAAGGGGATTCTAGCACAAAAATCATTGTCTTGTTACTAGACTAAAAAATTCGCCCAAAATCGCCCAAACTTGTTTATCATTTTGAACTAGAAATTTCTAAACAAACAAAATACTAATTTGACCACGCCCCCTTTTATGCAAATGAGATAAAACCCGTCAATCAAATTCAGACTATAAATTTCTAAACAAACAAAATACTAATTTGACCACGCCCCCTTTTATGCAAATGAGATAAAACCTGTCAATCAAATTCAGACTGGAAATTTCTAAACAAGCAAAACTCACAATCCTAAAATCTGATTGGTTGAAATTTTATTGTGTTTTTGTATAAAATAAATGGATTCTTCAGATCAATCAATATTACGTGAAAAACTCTTAAAACTTTCTGAATCAAAAGAACTTATTCGTTCTGATGGTAAAAATTATACACAAAATTATATTAAAAGAGCTAATTATGACACATTAGAACAAATTTATAAAGACTACCAAAGAAAAAAATTACAAGAAACCAATGAAATGTTGACAGATACAATTGTTGGGAAATTTTCTGAACTAATGCAATATCTTGAACTTGTAGATAGTTCTACAGAATTAGGAATAGAACTCATAGAATCTAA
>JAOBYK010376906.1:0-16311 GCA_025434845.1 Phenganax subtilis
GTTGGAAGGTCTGATGGATAGCAACGATGTGTTGTATTCCGAAAGCGAGTCTGATAGTGATGTAAATGAGGTCGAAACCCATGACAGGCCTACCTGCTCTAGCCATGGGCCTGACAACTGATTTCTATCAAAGGCGTCACTGAAGAGATGCCATTCTGGTTGTATTTTTTGGTTGTCTCACTTATCTGTATGCAAATGAAGTCATATAATTGTGTTCAGACTTGAGAGCAATGGTGAAATTGAGCACCCAGATAATTAATCTGTAAGAAAATCCGGAAAAAGCTTTTTCCAAGATTATATAACCTATTTTTGTTAAAGTCTACAGTAAAATTATCTAAAGGAAATGTGAAGGAAATTTCACAATTTGTTGAAGAAAATTTCGGTCAAAGTATGGAGAAGAAATATTTTTTCGTTTTTCAAAGTGGAAGCTCTGATTTGAGCTAGCAACAAGCATCAAATTGACACGATATATTTTAATGCATGGTTTAATACCTGTTGAATAAAATGAGCGGTTACAAGCTTCCCTAGCAACGATAGCGTTAAATAGCAAAACTACAATTCAAGTACGAATGTTCATCAAATTCTATCACACAAAATGACTAGATTTTTATCAGATGACGTCGGCAGAAGCACAGTTGTCTTGCACAGTGGATACATCGCAATACTGCAACAGATTTCGACTAATAACAACTTTACAACACAAACTCAGACGATCCTGTTATACTGTTTTCAGACAGAAAAAGCATTGTTCCTTTGTTGAATGATAGTTGAATGAAGCTTTCAACATTAACGATTGCTTTGTGTTGCTGTAATAACCAACTCTTGAAATGAGATGAAAATTTCTCAACTTTTCTTTTAAAGAAGGCCCGATTACACCTTGTTCCTCTTCTGCTTGTCTCCTTACCTTGCCCTGGGCGGCGGGGCGGGGGAGCCCTCACCTGACTCCCTTCACGCCTGCTGCAGGCGGGCGGGTACCTAATACTGGGAAGCGTAGTTCGGCTGACTGTAGTCAGGTAGGGAGTGCATATAACCCTGATCACCCTGATAGGTAGAGTCTTGCGAGAGAACTGCGTCTCCTTGAGACTTCAAGTGGAAATCTTCAGCCAAGTAACTGTCCTGTAAAGACGGTAAAGTGAAATGAGAAAACTCTGCGTGTCTTCAGGGCATTCTTCAGCGACAATTCCAGCATGATAATAGCAGAACGTTTTAGAGTTGAGAGCTTTCAATTGACGGCAAGTATAAGAAAGTACGTCAAGACACAACGAAAAGGAGCTAACACTGCCTAATTTTCAACAAGAAAATATTGTAGTACTCTTATTCTTAGTCCAATATAAAGTTCTCTCATATCTTTTAGCCAAAGTCGTAGTCCTAGTACTCAGACTCGAATATTGAAATCTAAAAGCTCTCCCTTGTAGTCAGAGTCTTACTCGTTCTTACACTAGTAGTCAAATTTGAATAGGCTCTATATTTTCTGGTAGATGACACAATGCATCATGTACAAGCGACAAACTACCCCGCATTTAATGCAGTTGATGTTTGTCAGCAAAACATACCTGGGACAGTTCAGGTTGAGAAAGAGGTTGAGACGCCATTGGTTGACTCATCGACATTCCTCCACCTTGAGTTAGAGGACCTTGCGACAACGGCTGAGATGCCTCCTGTAGAAAATACCACTTCTAGTTAGATAAACGGTATCATTCGCTACTCTGTGATACTCAAGAATAATGCTTGTTTTCATGCTGCAATCATGAACTTAGATTGTTTAAGATTGGAAGTGTGGAAAGATTGAAAGACTCCAGTCTAGCAAGTTGGATACCATACCTGACTAGCTTGACTGTTGGTCATATGGGCACTATAAGGACCATGATTCACTTGATGTCTATTATTTGACGACTGGCCACGATTAGTACGATACTGATTTGGTACATGTTGTTGGCGCACACCATGCATACCACGACCTGCCATCGCCTGCTGCAGAAAACTAATGTTAGCCAAGTGACACTCAAACAACTGTGAGGTAAGCTTTCATTAGAAACACTGCAAACTCTGAACTAAACGTAATTACGACTTTTTCTTCTGGTGAAGTATTTGATGGGTGCAGTATGTACTACATAATGCAGGCAGAGGCAGTAGACAACAGAACTATTCAACAGTCTTCAAAAAACTTATCTCAAAAAAAAAGAAGGCGAAAGTTGTGTACTCGCTCACCCAACTTGCATCCTACGCTGCACCCAATTAACAATCGGGGTCACAGGAATATGAGAAAACATTTTCTAGTAAGCTTGTTTTGCAAGCGGCAGAATATAATTCTCTCAACATCATTACTCTTTAATAATAGTTGCTGTATTTGTGAGCAATAAACATGCATGCAACATTAACAAACTCATATTTGGTGGCTGCGAGAATCAGTAGCTTCTAAAGACTTACTTGATTATAATAGTTGTGTGGTGGTTGTGGAGGCATGGGAGGAAGAAACATTCCAACAGGAATAGGAATATTTCCAACAGCAGCAGCCACAGTTCTCTCAGCTCCAATGTAACCCATTCTGTCATGAGTACGGTAGTATGCGTCTTGGAAAGTGGGTGTCGGGTCCATCTGAGGCGGAAACCCAGGACCTATTACCCGACCAGGCATCAGGGCCTCACGAGCGTCAAACATCGTAGAACTCATAAAACGACCGCCCTCGAAAAACAAAACACATCTCAAACTAAAGTCGATTGAGAAAGAAAACCAATACATATGTGGTACATACTGTTGAAACGTTGGGCCATGAATGCTAGAGTTTTTTTAAGTTACAATTATTTTACAACACCAGGGGCTGGTTATTCGTACGCCGTTTAGCTTAAACGGCGTTTAAGTTCAAAAATGTAGATCATATTTATGTCTTCCTTAAATAATGAACCTGAAAGTTTGTTTTTTACCTGAATGTAATAATTATGTGTTTGTCCATAGTTTTATGAAATAAGATTTGATTTTAAAAGTTTAGAATAAGCGTGGGAGTGTTTTTGAATTCTGACTTATCCAGCGTTTAAGCTATGCGGCGTACGAACAACCAGGCCCAGGAGCGGTTGTACGAAGCGTGTGGATAGCGGTGGATAAGTTCTTGGCGGTGGATAGCGGTGGATAGCGGTGGACAAGCACTTAAGCGGTGGATAAGTTCAAAATAGAAACCATATTTACATGTATGTATTCCTTGAGCAACGAAATTGAAAGTTTTTCAGTGAATATAATAATTATGTATTTACCCATGGTTTTACTACAGAAGATTTAATATAACAATTTTAGAAGATGTGTGGGAATGTTTTTTGAATCCTGATTTATCCACCGTTTAAGCTAAACAGGCTTCGAGGGTCAAACAGCTGCTTACTGGGTTTGTCTTGTTCACAAGTTTTCTTGGTTTGCTGAATTGGATCATACTTTCTTTCATGTTGTTCAAGGGACCTACGTACGAACAGTGAAAACGTATGAAAGTTGGCAGCAACTCAACTTTTGGAATTCATGTTTCGAATGCTGTGCAAAAAATTGTGAATGTACGTGCAACACTGTGCAATATATACAGAAGAGACCTTACCTTCAACCAAAACTTTGTTTTCTTTGTAATAATTCAACAAGTGATTCCACAACTCTTGCTAGAAAAACAGGCAGGGTTAAGTTGATCAGTTAGTAAGTCTAAATCAATCATATAATAAAAATAATATCAAACTTACCCTAGACAGAACTTTAGGATTTCCAACAATTAAAGTTCCATACCTGGGTGAAGGAACAGCGTAAAATTATGACACTATGATCAAAATTGCGTCACTGGAAACGCTATAACGTAAGAAAAACTAACTTTGCTCTTGTGAGTGCGACATTAAGACGACGTGGATCTTGCAGGAAGCCAATACCCTGCAATAAACACCCATTAACGTATTAACAAAAGCCTCTCAAGCAAGTCTTGAGATGCAACCAGCAGATTCAATACTGTACCTGGTGTTCATTTGAACGAACACATGACAAGATGATGTAATCTTTCTCTCGTCCTTGAAAAGCATCCACACTTGCTACTTCAATTTCCTAGAAACATCAAGAAAGATTGGTGAGCATAAAAAAACGTCAACACTGACACTGCAGTGCATGCACTGTCAAAACTATGTTGTGTAAACTATACTATATACCATATAGAAACATACAATACACCATGTACTGTAGAATGACATAAATCGATCAACTACACTACGTGACACTCTGTGTCGTGCTTTATGCGCCTATTAACGATAACAACAAGGGAATGGGGAGGACGGTTAATAACAGGGGGTTTGACAAGCAATGTCGTTTTGAAGGGCGGGAATATGATCGCACAAAAAAGCCAAAGTGTGGGGTCGTAAGGAACAAAAAATTCGATCACCATTGTATTTTCTCGATCGTATGATCAGCTCGCTATGTATTCAACAATGTATACCCGGATTATTTGAACAAAAAGTACTGTAAGAACAAGGAAACAATTTTTGCAACAAGGGTCATTCAAAAATAAAATAAAACAAAAGTTCAAACCCCCTACTGTTGCCCGTCCTCCCATTCCTCGGGCTTAAAATTGATAGGCAAATAATACCATAGTGTCAAAACTGATGTGCAGCGCATAGTAGCACATACAAATCTGACAATGATTAACAAACATAGATCCACTGTACTGCACGACACTGTACTGTGGTGTGAAAACTTATAGATTACATTACACAGCACATTCCGTAGTACGTACTCTCTAAACAAATTTGCAACACAAACAAACCTGGTAAAGATTGACATGCATAGATCCACTATATTGCATGTACTGTACAATGTAAGCACGCTGTCCCTCGTAAGGTGTGATCACTCCAATCTGTTCAGGCTTCACTCCGGCACGTAAGAACCTCGTCGCTATTTTCTCAACAGCTGCAGCCTCAGTCCTGAACGATACATAATCACAAAACGTCACGTTTGATTTACTTGATTTCATGCGCTAAAAAAAGTTATGAATCAATAAAGTTGTATACATATCTAGCACCTATTGAGAAATGATGTTCCTGACGATCCTATCTCTTCCTGTCCCGTTGTGGCATAGAAAAACATTGGTTTCTCGGGAACTGGCCAAGGAAAGTCCATACCAGGCTGCATTCTCTCCGCTATATACAGAGAAAAATAGTGGAATTAGACAAATTAGAGCTATGAGATGGCCAAGAAGAGTTACACACTAGAGCAAATAGAATAATAAGTCAATTGCAGAATGTGCTATAAGATAGTTGAAATACAGTAGAATTACAAAATAAATCAACTGCATAAGATGGCTAAATTCAAACTGTCAAGCAAACATACGAACTAACATATCCAGCACGTGTTATAAGAACTTGACGTTAGCTTTACATTGTACTCAATGTGAGTTGCATCTTACCGACAGTCACTCCATTCTGGAGAGTGCCATCATAAAACAAGTTGGAAGGAAATTCACTAAGCGCAGGATGCATACGATATTGGACTTGCAGACGTATTGGACGAATACCAAGAACCACGAGACGCTCAAATAATGATTGAGACAAACCAGCACTAAGAATAAAAATAATTCCAGTTAGAACATATGAAGCACAATACAAGTAGGTAAGTAGATCAAACTTTATTTAAACACGCTAGCCTTGATCAACCAAAGTTGTTTTTCACGAAAGACGTCGCACAATTAAAAGATAACTTTGCAAAAAAGATTTCGGCAAATTAACTTAAGATATAATAGTCTGTAGACAAGACAAAAATTATCGTTTAAATTAAGATGCTGTATTGCTGGTACGATCCGAAAACATATATGTCCGGCGTACTTCCATACTGAAAGATGAAATGGTGGAAACAAATACACACTTTGCAGCCTTTTTGCACATCACAACAGGTCCAAGTTGACAATGATCTCCAACAAGAACAAGCTAAATAAATGGAATAATTTATAGTGCATCATCCAACATAAAATCATTATATAGCACTATATGTGCAGCACATTTCTACAGAAAACAAGACTTAATGATGAAAATATTGGCTAATGAAGCTTGTTTTGTGTAAAATGATTGCAATGAATGAAGTGCAATACCTGTTTACATCCAACAACGACAGGAATCATACACTCGGGTTCCGTGGCTTGAGTGGACTCATCAACTAAGACTGATCTGAAGCGGAACTTAGAGAGACGAGGATCGCCTGCACCTACACATGTCGTACATATCACGTCTGCGTTCTGAAAAGTAATAATTTAAAAATTAAAAACACTAGCAAACCTAAGATGTATTGTACACCCTATAGACTCAAAATTTTTGAGAAAATCAGATGCGAAAATGACAAACCGAAGCAGTTTCAAACAAAAAAATTTCTTCGACAAAACAGGGTAAACGAGTTCAGAACAGATAATAAAAGAGCAGTATTGTTAGTTCAACGGTCAAGTCATTTTAGCTTTCAAATGCCTTAAAATTAGGGATGAGCCGATCAAGTATAAGACCAATATACCGATCCCATAAATTCCGATTCGATTTTTAATGAGATCGGCCGATTTATCGGTTGCTACCGATATTTATATTGGTGAATTTCTTATTTAACTTCTTATATTTTGCATGGCACCACAATAATAAAAAATCGATTGTTTTTAATCCATTTGCTTCTCACACTAAACAGTCAACCTTTGACTTATCATTACCCCAAACCTTAAAGTAGTTTCCAACTACGCCGCGCATTTTCTTCAAAAATAATACTACTTATAACGTTGATCGGACAGCCAATACATGGCCGATACTGACCATGCAATCGGCTGATAACCGATGTGTCTAAAAATAACTGATTATCGGCCTTTTCCGATTAATTAAGTTCCGATTATCGGCGCATCCCTACTTAAAATGCCGTTTCAAATCTAGTTTAA
This sequence comes from Phenganax subtilis, assembly GCA_025434845.1. Classification (NCBI taxonomy): domain Eukaryota; kingdom Metazoa; phylum Cnidaria; class Anthozoa; order Malacalcyonacea; family Clavulariidae; genus Phenganax; species Phenganax subtilis. Next base: position 6,902 of record JAOBYK010376906.1, read on the forward strand.
CACAAAATGATCGTAAGCACGCTTTGACCGATCGTTGATGACCATTAGCTAAAAATGGTAAACAAAAGATGAGTGCGTAGGCGGTACCTGAAGCAACTCCCGTTCACAATTCCTCTTTAAAGTTTTGTATCGCTTCTCATCAGAAGATGACAATTCTCCTTGTTCGTCCTTCAGTTGCTGTAGTTTCTGCAGTTCAGGCACGCTGTCCATGTTTCGTACTTGGTTATGCAGGGCGAGGAATGCGACTGGAGAGTCGATAGCTTCACGACTTTTGGCGCAGAGACGAACAACCTGACAAAATGAATGAGATTCTTAATTAGAGCCTACTTCGAACTATGAATTCGGACGATGATTTTGCCCTTCTAACGCATGGGAATAAATCATAATATTTGACCATTGTAATAAACATGCTTTGATATCACAACTATAGAAACATGTTAATCAAGGCGAATAGTTTGATTCCCTAGTTCTGAAAAGAACTGTTTAAACAATTATTTACATACACAAACATACTTTAATTTGTTGAACTGACTCAAAAGTCAACTCTAGCTAGTGTGTAAATCTGCTTTATCGCAAAGGAGGAGAAAAGTGGCTGACGAAGTGGTTAGAGCAAACCAGGCTTGATGACAGGCTGGTGAATCCTATTCTCAACCACAAGTAATGATACTAATTATAAGGTTTACTGCTAAAATACCATTATGATCTATGTTGAAGAGATCTCTCTTAAATTATTTAAAAGTATACCTTCAGTCCTGTCTTATGTATTTTTTCAGTCAACTGGTCCACTGCAATGTTACTAGGAGCGCATACTAACACTTGCCTGCAATGAAGATGCAAGTAGTAAAACAATCATACAAACACAGTATCCTCTACATCCTTATGTAATAACAGTACAAACTGGCAATAGTATGTACCATTCTACTATGTACATTTGGCGTATTGGTTCAACTTACAATAGGTCCTACACTTGACATGTACTTTCCACAATTAAAGCGGGTTAAAAAGTTAAATTACATTCATTCAGAAATGCACTTATATGCCAGTTGTAATATATATGTAGTCATGCATCATTGTAAACATATCATAGAAATGGGATAATTATTAACTATGTAAAGGAATATAATCACTAGAAAGAACAATATAGGAATTTAATTAGTCTTAGAGAAGAGAACGAGCTGATCAGTAATGTTATATAAATAAATGAATATAAATATAGCAAACCAGTCTGCGCTCATTTTGAGTTCACGCACATGTTTTAAGGTACGTACAGTACAGCGCACGTTCTTACCCCATGTTCTGCCTGACAAGATGATAAACTAATGAGGCTGAGGTGACAGTCTTGCCTGTGCCAGGTGGACCCTGAAGAAATTGCAATATTCAGTATATGTAACTGAGATCAGGCAGGTGAGGACAACAACAGCCATCTTTAGAAACTTGTGCTGGGTCAACAAAAACATGTATTGAGTCTCCACACATTACCTGAATAAGACTGAGAGGTCGTTGTAACACAGTTTTGACAGCATAGACCTGAGAATGATTGAGTTCGGGGAGACCTGGTGCTGAGAATCTCTTGGGTAGTGTACATTTCACTATTTGCTCTTCCATATCATGACCCAGTAACTTGTGATAAATATAACCACTGACTGAGGTCTCATCCACTGCAAATGTCTTCATTGCCGCTTGCATTCTTAAAGCAAGAAAAGACAGCATCAGTCATATTACAACACAACTATAGCTACGTAGCAAGCAACCATTAGACCATGAACTGGCAATGCCCTCAAATGGAACAGCAATGCATTTAAATACCCTCTAAATACCAAAACACTCTTTCTGATGCCAGAAGATTTCACATGGAAAAGTTTGCCTCAACTCATTGGATTGACAATGTTAATCAATGTACGAACACTTTCCAATGTTTACATGCGTATTTCATAGTTGGAATGAAAACAGCTGCCCATGAAAAAGGATTTCATACCTATCAAATGAAGTAGACTTCCACACAAAGTCAACGCAGAAATTATGAGTACACTCAATTGGTGCACCCAAATTACTTCGCAGTTCTATGCTCACTTCTTCACCGTAATCTGAACAAAATTGTTAAGTCCATGGATAAATCATTTCATATAAATCTAGACTGACATGAAAAGCCCCATACCAGCTGACAGTTTTAATAAATGTAATACAAGATAAAACATGAGGACTACAACAGCACCTCGGAACACAAGATGCATTTCCAGCGAACAGTAAATTACCGAACATATTATCAAAATATTATCCATATACTGTGTCTCATTCATCCTTACGAAAAAAATCAGTGAGAAATAAATTAAGCTGTATCAACACAAACGACAAGGATACTGTTTGGAACTTTGATGACATGGCCCACACCCTGCCAAGGTTTATGCAGTTCACCGACATAACGAACACGTAATTCGTCTCCTGCCATAAGACGAATATCATCGTTTGCTTTGGGAAAAGTGAAGTATGCAATACGTTTTTTGTTCAGACCAATATCCCAGCGAATCACTATGTTGTCTTGAGTCTGAAAAAAAAATGTTATACAAGAGTAGAAAGTGATAAAATGCTTGAACAGCAAGTTAAGCACAATCAACTACAAGTGTATGTAGTAACAGGAGTTATTTTGCACCATCAGTCAAACTTTGTTTGTTACTCTTGCATCAGAGTAAAATCAAGTAAAGTTTTCATCAAATCAATGAGATACCTACCTGTGATTCTTTTAGTCTCTTGTCATAATCAGCTTCAAGCTTCACCAGAGGACCAAAGATATTTTGATATTGGTATGCATCTTCATACCTACAAATTAAAGTGGAGAAAAGTTTGTCGCATTTATAAGTTTATACGAAAAAAAACACTTTCAAACAAGATTCTCTTTCTGACCTCAACATGACAGGTTGAGGTTCATCATCCACGCCTGGTTTTTCTAAATCTTCCAAAACTGCTTCAGGGTTATTCTAAAAAAACATCAATGGATTAACCAATAAATCCACTATTATCTCAATCCATTTGATTCTCCCAATATTCCTTTATAGCCTTAAGGCTGTGGGGGCAAGAAGGTGCTTGACTGGATAGTCGAAGTACCGCAAGCATCATTTAGCGACCTCTTGTTCACTTCGCAAATCTATTATCAGTGATACATCAAAAGGTGAGATTGTCTAGAACTTTACATACTTTCCAAAGTTCCTCCAGTTTATTGATTTGTTGAGCATTGATCTAGATAAAAACAAAGATAAGCCTGTTTACCACCAAACAAAAATGTATGAGCAACATGATTGGTTCGCTAAAGTTTTTTCGGCAGCATACTTTGCAAACAAATCACATAAAAAATTCTTCTTTTGCTCAAACAAATTTGAACAGCAGAAGACATGGCTTAAAATTAGTCTAAAAGAGTTCTGTGTAGATTACAATCAAGTAAATACTGTAGCATACTGCACCTGTCTGGCTCTCATCTGATCTTCTTCAGCAGGAATTTTCACCAACCACGAGAGGAAACAACGATCATTTATCAACGGCTGCCACTGACTGGGATCCCTGCAAGATTACAAAGTTAGTCCTAGTCTGCACAATTGTCAACTAACATTTACATGATCATAATCCATACCAGTTCATATCTTTCAAACTGCTTTGAGTGGCACATGGTTGCCTGAGAAAATGTAAAAATAATAGTTGATGTAAAACTATTTGTAACAAGGATGACACAAAATACTCATGACCAAATAAAATTCACAACACAGAAGCCATGGTTCTTCTCAGTATAAAAAACAATATCTGATTGTGATACCTTGCAGATATCATAGAAACAATTCACAGGCCTGCACTCACCGACAAAGCAAGACCACTACAGAGTCCGCTTTTGCAGGAATAAAGCCAAGAAGAAAGACATTTTTTGAAGCACAATTATAACATTCTAATATAGTTTCTCCAAGAGGTCCATCTTTATGCAATGTCACTTCTTTATGCTTTGCTCGTACAAGATGGTTGATTATGTGGCTAGAAATTATTAAAAGAACTATAAATGAATTTTCATGTTCACTGGAATTAAAAACAGAAAATGAAAAGCACATGTATATACTTTCAGAAAAATTGGTATACTTGTTACTCAGTCAAAACCATACTAAATTCTGTTCAACAAGAAAAGATGCTAGCTATTTGAATTATTTTTACTTATCTATCTGAAAATCTTACAGCTTAAAAAATTAAACAGATCCCAAAAAGCAATAAAAATATTATAATTTACATTAAAACATCTACCACCTTCCAGATGTGTTTCCACGACTATTACAAAACCATTTCTTGCAATGATTACAAAGTACGACTGAAGCTGGATCATGGATGCCACAGTACCTAGTAAAATGTATATATTAACCACCTTAGTGTTCCTCACACGTTTTATGCACATTCGTCTAATGCTCCGCAGTTTTACAAATCAGTTAAAACTGTTGCCAGTGAAGGAGTAAAATAAAGTAAAATAATGACAGGGATGAATTTAATCCAACTTCAGAAGGGGATGTAGCAGTTCCCAGTGACCACTCTTTAAACAGTGGCAATTGTCTCACAGGCAAATTCTCTCTCTTACACACTATTTAGATAAGGCTCTTCATGCACACCACTATATCCCCTAGTAAACTCATCCCCAGTGGGTAACATGTTTAATGTACATTTGTATAGAGCTGGTGTAAATGGGCCTACAATCAGCTTTCTGATATGATACAACTGATTGTGACGACATAAGTGAAAATTATGTTTCTAACCATCACTAACGAATCATGGCTGAAAAACTGAGAAAGCCTACAGTCTCAATACACAGCCCTAAGGAACAACAAAATTGTTATATAAATGTCAAACATGTGATGGGGGAATCGCCTGTTGATGAATTACTGTGCAGCAAAAACAGAATTATGATGCTCAATAACCATGGGGAAATCCATCGTGTTTCACTGGAAAATTGATGTTGGCAACAAGTTATGTTATATAAAAATAAGATTTTTAAGTAATGGTGCATCCACAAACATCAGGGCATGTACTCACGCCTAGTCTTCATCCAGATTGGAAAGTTTGTACATTGTGCAGGTGAGTAACTGTGGAAACCCAAATTTTTGCACAGGTGGTTGGCATTAATCAGGGGGGGCATAATCATTTTCAGACTACGAAAAACTGACAATTGTAAGTTTTGACTGTTGAACATAGGAAAGTCTCGGGATTTATGCGTGGAATAAAGGCCTGATACTTCACCAGCGCGGTAGCAGCTAGATACAGCGAAAAGCGCGCGGGCGAGAAATTACCCACGCAGTACAAACTTTTCAATCTTCATGATGTTTACAGAGTAATCTCAGCTGTAAACCTATGGTTAGTGTAAACTGCTCCTAATAAGCAAACTACCTCATCTAGCACTTCCAAAAGATTCAAATAGTTCTTCTCGGTTGCTACGTATTTACCTGCAAGCATGTGATGGGAGGTCTTTGCTGTAGTAAGCCTCGTCATCTTCTTCTTCAAAATTTAACTCACCAAGAGACTTTGTAACATTTCCTATATCTTTTGATTCACTTTGCAAACCGTCTTCTCCGTTTGCTGTCTTCTCTTTGCTGATTTCTTCGCCATCAACAACGGCCTTAGCAGGATTTTCAGCCACGGGTTGACTTGCCTGCGACTGAGTCTGGGTTTGAGACGGCGCTGTAAAATCCGTAAATTCATAAGCACTTCCTTGAGTATCTGCTCCGAAATCAGCCTCGTCAGTATCTAAAAATGTGAGGGTCTGCGAGGCTGGTCCGTACGGCTCCACACTCATGATCTTGAAAACAAAATCTGTAGTTCAAAACTTTCAAATTTCTTTTTTAACACGATTCAAAATGGCGACGACGCATGCGACGATTGCCAAGTGTTTCCACGAGAAAGTGTAAGTATCCTTCACTACACTGACGTTTCAGATCGATAATTCAGAATAATCAAGGGTGTGATCCATAATTATAACATTGCAAAGCTAAAATCAGAATTAATAATCAAATTTAACATAACGATGATTGTTCTCACGATATATATTTCTTCATCATATATACCATAAAAATTGATCTAACAAAAATTTCTGGAATATTTGTGATTCGTCAGGAACTATTTCGCCGGTATCACACCGGCCATGTACGCACTTTTAAAATACTGAAAAATTAGAAACCCTTTTCGTGGAATTTCAACTTAATTTTTTGGAACTAAATACGGCTAGGTTTTGTAAGATACTTCGCAGTTTCTTGTGTAATCAATGAGATTAAACAACAGGATTTTGAACTTTGAAGAGTCTACCCAGCACTTCATGTGGACAAGTGAAGGATAAATATGTTGTTTGGAAGACTTCTAAAACACTTGCGAAATCTCTCTACATTTCAACAGAGTATCCGTCCTATAAAGACAGGAGTATTATGTGACATCGATGGAGTATTATTACGCGGAAGGAAGCTTATTCCCGGAGCAAGGGAATCAATCAAAATTTTGTACGAAAATAGTATCCCTGTTATATTTCTAACAAATCAAGGCCTGCAGTTAGAACAAGAAAAAGCGGCGAGTCTGTCCAAAATATTAGATATCAAGGTACTGCAAGCAGACAAAATTTGCTGGCTTGCATGTCACCTTCAGCATTTCTACAACTGTAGTGCTTTATCACAGCCTGATGGAGTCTGTAACCCTTATTCTAACCAACAACACTAGATACAATTGCCAGATGCAAAGATCAAAGTGTCCTTTAAACTATCTTCAAATAGGTGAAGCCAGAACAAGTAGTACTGTCCCATAGTCCAATGCGACTCTACAAGAAACTGTGTGACAAGTTTGTTCTAGTTTTAGGACAACAAAATATCCACATCACTGCCAAATCATATCCTTTTAAATTTAGCTCACAGACAAAGTAAAAAAGCTCCGGCACTAAACAAAGTAAATATTGTCACATTAAACAGAGTGAAATTAATGGCTTAATTAGGATTTATGTACACTAGGAACATACAATTTGTTTACATGACAGTTTGACAGTTATAAACCTTGACTAGTCTCACACTTGGCTTTAAAAATATTTGTGAAATTGAAGACATTCGCACGGCATATCCACTACTTGACATGGTTGACAAGAAGAGACGTTATGAAAAGCTTCATGTAAGTTTTTTAAATGTGAATCAATCAAAACTGTCACGTTAAATTACAGCTTTTGACACTTTTTAGTCTCTTTTAGAGTTTGCAACATGAAAGCAACATTGCAAATATTGAAGGTACTTAACATAGCTAATTTATGATTGTAACTCTCTTTTGACATACATTTTAATAAAGCGTTACTGCCAATGGGCAACTGCCAATGAGCAATTGTGTAGTTATTGGTGTACATATGTACTAAACGGCACTATAATGGCATGTTTCTTAGGGATAATTTTGCTCGGAGAACCAGTAAGATGGGAGACTGCACTTCAATTGTGCATAGATATACTGGTTTCTAATGGTAGCCCCAACAAACGTCCAAATCATTTTTCCAAAAAGCATATTCCTGTGCTTGCTTGTAATACAGATCTACTTTGGATGGCTGAAGCTTCCTTGCCAAGGTATACAAAGTTAATCATTCCGTTACTGGTTTTAAATATTATAAAATAGCAGATAATTTACTGTTTACTTGTCAGCACGAGATTCTTGCCAGTTATTAAACAATACAAAGATTGCTAACTGTCATCTACGTATATTAAAAATTAATCAAAAGTATAAACATTAATAGATTTGGTCATGGAGCATTTCTTCTTTGCCTTGAGTCACTGTATGAGGTGAGAAAATGTTGTCTCCAAGATAAGGAATGATCTTGACAAATTTAACCTTATATTTTATTTGATGTTGTGTAGAAAATTACTGGCCACACATTGCAATATAGCACAATAACTGGCAAACCATTTTTGATAACTTTCCAATATGCAGATCAAGTGATTCAGAAATATCTGCAAAAGAAACCTGAGTCTTGTCTGAAAAGACTTTATGTGATTGGGTGAGTATGTTTAATATCATGTCCAACAGAGGGAGATCCACTCAGGGGAAACACTTTCCTATGAATAGGGAAAATACAGTAATTCATATATCTGTAGGGACAATCCAGACACAGATATTTATGGAGGAAATCTTTACAAAGATCATATCAAACAATCTAATCACTCAAGTGTTGAGGATGTCATCTCTATTCTTGTTGCAACTGGAGTACATCCTGCTGAAGAAAGTGCGATAGAGTCTCCTGATCATGTCCATAGAGATATAGTATTTGACCCTAACTTAAGAACGCCTGATTATAGTGTTCAAAATATAACTGAGGCAGTTAGAGTAATCATAAAGCATGAAACAACTGACATTAATTACCAAAAAATGCAAGATTCTCCGCTTGACAAGTAAAATTGTCTGGTGTTAAACAGAGTAAACCACTAGCACTAGTACAGCAGGTCATATACGTATGACAGGCATTTTGCAACCTAGTGTGTTCTGTTTTAGCAACATAATACACTATTTAATAAATTGCACATAATTTAATATTAAATGCACAGTGATATTTGTGATATAGTGGATACAACTAATAACATAACCAAAATGACAAGGGGTAAGTAACATTACACAAGAAGCAGTCTAATGAAATATGTACATGTTCATCTTTCCCACAACAAATTACCAAACATTTTGACATTCAGTGCTCAGTCATACCCTGCACCAAACAATCTTCATATCATTTCTCTCCCCAAACATCGTCAAAGTATTCCTCCCACAAGTTTGAAAAACTCTGCTCATCTTCTTGATTTCTGAGTGCTGATGTATAAAACTAAAAGAGGTTTGAAAAACTATTTTGTTTAATTCAGTGCCAAGCAGTTCTAACAGTAAAGGAAGGACCCTTGAATTGCAACAAAAGGCAGTTTCAAAATAAAGTTACAATATTTTTCAAATGTATCAAACTTACCATTATTTCCACGAATAAAAGCATCACCATATTTATTTTTTAACTAAAGCAGAAAAAAATAAAATAGATAAGGTAACCAGTAGTACCAATAACATGGAATAGTTGGTAAAGGTAGTAATTCCATTGACAAACTTGTTTGGAAATATGGTGTATTCAACGAACAGCAGGGCTGTCAATGGGGGGCGCGCGCCCCCACACGCGCCCAGACTCAACTGGGCGAGCGATTGATCGCGTGCGCAAACATCAGATATTGGAGCGACACTGTGTTTAAGTTTTGTCTTATATGTTTGGAGGAGTTCTTCCATGAAGCAAGCCAGTAGTCTTTTAGCAATTAAATTTCTAAACCAATAGAAAACAATGTGTTTTTTTTAAAACCTTGTCACTCTATGCAAATTACACGCGTTTTGAGGTGTTACATTACAAAATCCGCGAGCTGCTGTCAAATTTC
>JAOBYK010377017.1:0-14249 GCA_025434845.1 Phenganax subtilis
GAAACATCCATGTCAGTGTTTTTTTTCATTATGTAAAGGTTAGAGTTTTGTAGCCAATTTCAGAATGCAGGATTATAGCAATGGACAATAGTTGGATGTATACTAAAAGCGGGTATATCTACTAATTGAAACCAGTCTTGGACAAAAATAAGCGGATTGAAAATAGTAGATATCCATTCCCATTACTGCACTATATGGAAGAATCCAGGCAAAAACTGACTCATTTCTGGGATGTAATTGTCATTGTGGCTTACTCACAACAATGTAAAGGAAGACCGTCTACATTTGCCTTGCACGTTGCTGTGTGGCTTGGGCAGGTTCGTTTTGGTCACGTATATGTATTAATATCAAAGAACATAAACCAAGATATTTTTACGGCAGAGATATGAAAATGCTACTTTAATATGTGCGGCTAGGTTTCAACATTGTTTGAGCAAACAAAAATGCTTTTTTTCACCCAATCAAATCTATAAAAGCGCTTCACGTGAATGGAGTTCCCTATCCAATTATCTTACAATCCATGGCAAAACATTTATAATATCAACAAAACTAGTATAATAATTTAAAAAACATCAAAAAGTAAATTTTGAGAAATAGTTGCCATCTAAACGTTAAAGCAAACAGCCAAACCAAAGTCTTGTAGAAAGCGAACGTGTTGAACCGATAAGTGAGGCATGAGATCTTGGGGAACGGCGACCATTTGTGGCATGAAGTACGGTTGCTTCATTCGAATGCACCCAAGGTGAACATGAAAATAAACATTTCCCTCCTTGAAACGCATCTCTCCGTCTGGTGCCGCTCTATAACTTCTATTCATGCGGGTGATAATTGTTAAATCATGTGGTGGATCGGCTATGTTACCTCCAGGTTTTAGTGATTGTGAGCAACCATAGCAAACACGAACTAGAGGAGGGCAAAACTGTAGCAGGTTGACAGTGAAGTTGCCAGTTGACAATGAATTGGTATATGAGCTTGGGTAAGCGGGTTGAGTTAAGCTGATTGATGGCATTGCAGCCGCAGGCTCTGACAAAGACAATGGTTGTTGAATTGCTGCAAAATGACTAGGATTTGAAACTGTTGAAAATGAAGATGATGACTGTTGGATGACTGGCATGGCGAAAGTTGCTGAAGGTGTATTATGCGCTGCAATTGGCAAATTTTCCACCAAGTTTTGGCGATCAACTGTATGGGCGGCGGGTGTTTGATTGGCAGTCCTACCTCCTTATTCCGCATTTTATCCTTCCGTAATTCCGCATTTTATCCTTCCGTAATTCCGCATTTTATCCTTCCGTAATTCCGCATTTTATCCTTCCGTAATTCCGTATTTCCGTAATTCCGCAATTCCGTTTCCGCATTTTATCCCAACCCCTATTTTTCCGACATGTATTACAACCTTTCCACTGCTACAAGCAACCAGTCGAGCACTCCTTTAGCTCGAGTATACGCTTAGCGAGCGTCTTGTTAATTTTTAAATGCATACAGAAGCATACCTTTTTACCTTAATAGTTATGAACAACATTTTTCATTTGGTATAAACAGTATCAAGTAATCGCAGTGACTCAACAGGAAATATAGAAATTTCCTGTATATGGATACATTTTCCGGTAATCAATCAAGGAGAATAATGAATTTAAATTTGGAAATCAGTTCACGAAATGATGAAATACCCCACGATGGTCAAGAATATGATGTCGGCCCGTGCTCAGTAACATTCACATTTCATTAATTCCTAACTACACTGATATGCCCCGACCTCCACTCTCATAACTTGATTTTCTCCATTACAGTTAGACATATATCATTTGGTCAGGTAATCATGACATAGGAGCGCATTCACACCTTTAGAAATAACTTGAAACGCTCACTCGGCAACCGAACGTGGGGCTTAGGTATAATCATGGGTAGAATGTGGTAGAATGGTTTGTATAACTTCCGGATCAACTAGCTCTCTCATTGGCCGAAATGCTTATTGTTGATTGTTTTTTCCGCATATTCCGAACATCTGTGTTGTTTTTCAAGGGACTTCCCGTGTGTACATGCACGTTTATGCCTCACGTGACCTCTGTCTTAGTGGCCTTCAAAATGAAGCCTCATCATGAGCGTAGCTGCGCGTCAGTTGACAGTTGAATAACAGCACACTTAGCAGTAACTGCTTCGAAAATGTAAATTTTTTGTTCAATGATGGCTACTGCCACTACAACTCGCAGTTTCACCTGGAGTGGACAGTTTAGGAACGAAATAATAGATTGCAAGCCCTGTGGATGTAATATTAAACCTGCACGCACGATACGGCCAAATGGCACTTTCCCGAAGTTAACTCGCAGCCGAAGCTTCGGTTCGCCAACCTTTCCAAGACGAAAGCCGTCTCCTATCAGACGAAAAGCAAAGTCAGTACACTTTGCTGATTCGAAAGGACTAGCTCTTGTGTCTGTATCGACGTTTAATGAAGAAAAGGAGCTACGTGAGCAGTTTGCAAAGTTCGCGAGTCTGCAATCGCTCTCCCGTCATTTTAAAGATTCTTGCAAGGTTAAAAGGGGCAAAGAAACTGAACATGCTCGCAAGAAACCTTCAGAAAAGATCATCAAGCAACTAGCATGGCAGAAAGTTTGTGTGGAAAATACAGAATTATTAAAATCAGGAGTCCGTGGATATGTGTATGTTGCCAACCTTGCATATGACAAACAAGTCAAAGCGAGATACACGTTTAATTCCTGGCAAACACAAGAGGAAATTCTGGGAGGATTCCATTCCAACTGCACCAAAGAGATTGATAAGTTTGTATTTGAGATTCCTGTGCCGAAAGAAAGTGCTGCAAAGAACTTTAAACTTGAATTTGCTGTGAGCTATACAGTTTTGGGGGATACTTTCTGGGACAACAACAACGGATTTAATTACCATGCATTATTTGCTAGTTCATAACTGTAGCACCAAAATAAACTTCGATAATCGACGACTTGTATATATAAGAAAGATATAGTAGTTTAGAATTTGTTTAATCTCACGAGAGAATGCAGTAAACATCTCGATTTTGGTATTTCAATACTTAAGTGCTTGAACTTTGGGATTGCAAATTTTAATTTTATTTTTATCTACATAATGGTTTCGTAACGTTGTAAAATGTTTAATAGCGGTTAATAGAAGTCAGTTCGTTTGTATATAGAGGAAGTGGAAATGTGGACAATGTAGAATAAAGACCGAAATAGTTTCACCAGGAAAAAAAATGTTTCCAGTTTTGAAGAGTGCTAAGCGGAACTTTGGCAATCTACTCGATCTCTATGTACAAAATACATCAACCGTGGGTGTTTGCAAAGATTTAACCAAATTTTGATATTCGCTGTTATTTCTTTTCAAGATAAACAGTGATAAAACTTAAGAAAGGAATTCTAGGCTGTTGCCCAAGTATTCTCCTGGTATTCTGTGGGATCGTTACCAAACCTAAAATCGCAGGGACAGATGCCCAATGGACGCGACCCAGCCACGCACAAGGCGAGGAGAGTTTCCAGTGCTGAACTAATTCAAAGATATGAGTTTAACACAACCTACTTATAAGAATGTAATTCTTAAACGCTCAACCTCTGCTTTTCTAGATGATGCAGTTTCACTTTTGCGTGATCATGCTAGTCAACATGCTCTGTTTACTAGTCAGTTATGAAGCGTCATCGATATTAGTGAAATTCTTTGATACCAAGCTGAGTGCTTGTTGAGGAAATTTGCATAGTGTTATTAAAATTCAAAGACCTTTTACTCTTGAGTCTTTCCGAGCGTTTTTCCGCGTTCAGTCAACATTATCCCGACAGTGTTTAGGTCATAGATGTTCCAAGTTTCTTTTAACCTTTCGGAATATTGGACTTCAGAGCGAGTGATGCTACCTAGCTGTTAAAAAAGAGATGCACAATTTTAAACTGGGTGGTACTGGATGGCGTGAAAGTTAATCTAAAGGCACGTGGACTGTGAATGAAACCAGTTTGGGATGGTCAGGGCAATATTTCATGATATACGAGATTTCGGATGGCTCTAACTCCCAGTTATAAAGGACCAACTCGTCTATATATCCACCCGAGGCCTGAACACGACTGCGCTTACGGCCTCCAATTTTAATCTCGTCCCAGTCTTCCCCAATTGGAACTTTCTTTGACGTAATTACGTCAGCCTTCTTATGTCCATCGATAAAAATTTTCGCTTCACCGTGAAGGGAATCAAAAGTCGCTAAGATATGAACCCAGACTCCTTCAGGGACAACTACTTGCGCAGTCACTACGTTGAACAACTCGTGAAGCTCTTTGTTGTACCCTATCCATTGTAATTTTCCATCTGTCACGACGAGGTCTAGCAAAGTGCTGTGCAGGACAGGTTCTGTCACTCGGAATAACGGATGTGTTCCAATGGTGGAATTAAGAGTGAACCAAGCTCCTACAGAAATGGCTTTCGTTGGTATATGCTTGAAATGTGTTGCTTCAATCGTCAACCGAGGATTGCCTCCGGCGTTGAGATCTAGGCACGAGCCACATTTGTCACATCCACTGTCCAAAATGTGCGCATCTGCAAACGAGAAAACGTTTCGTAAAAGACGTAATCCAAAAGAAAGTTCAACCTGAATTTCGGGTGTACGTCACCTTATCTTACCTCCCTGCAGGTGTCCGTCATTATGCAGGCCAGACTGATCAAACACCAGCCCTGCAGACCTATTGATCTTCTGAAACCCGTAATGAAGAACCATCCTATTGAACTCACAGTTGTCGTACAGAGTCCTCACTTCCCTTGGGTCCAGTGCCCGGGCAAACATATACACCTCATCAATTGCTATCAAACTTGTGTCACCAAAAGCGGGCCCAATTCCTGCAGGTGTAAAATCTGCAGGTATGCTCTCCTGACGTTGGTTCACTTTTTCAGTCGTCAGTTCACCATCGACATAGATTCGAGTGACTCCAGTGGAGCCGTTGAACGTGCCACTAAGATGCGTCCACACGTTCTTGTGCACGAGAGGAAACTGAGTATGTGTGTTGAACTCCCGCGAAGAGTCTCGCACGAACCATTTGACGTAACCAGTAGCATTTGTGCGTACCCACATAGCTAGAGTGATGGCTTTTGTTGGTTTATTTTTGGTGTATTTGTCAAAGAAGCGAAGATTTCCTGAATTGAAGATCAGCGCTTTGCCACATGAACCTGGAGTTGAGGAAAGATGCTGGTTATGGAAACCTACTTGTATCAACAAGGAAAAGTAATGAAATGGAAGTGTTATTGAAAAACTGGACTTTACACGATCATTTTACGTTAGACAACATCTCACTATTGAGACCACTATAGATAAACATCAATCAATCCATGGAAGATATTTTTGATTTTATGTAGAGGTGGAATTCCTCACCGTAAGCTCTTGAAGAAGCATGAGCTTTCCCGTAAACTGAAGCATCGTTGAAATGACCAGATTTATCTTCGATGGCATACTCGTTGTTCTTCTTTGGTTTGTCAAAACTAAAGTACATCACTGCATCTTTGGCTGTAAAAGGAATGAAAAGTTAAAGTGAAAGGAGTGAAGTTAAACGAATAGCAAATCTTTGACTTGCAGGGGGAAAAAATGAAGAAATAGACATTGAATCTTCCAAGAAGCTTCCATACCTAAAGAAAGAACCACTCTTTGTTCCTGCAACTTTACGAGAGCTGTCGAAATGTTCAAGAAAGAGGATCAGTTTTTAAGCTCTGATGGTACGTGGATGGCATTATTATATTTACTTTCTCTAAGTTTCTTTACTTACCTTTGTTCAATTTTCTTAGAAGTTGCGAAGCGATAGAAGGCCAGTTTCCTAGAGAGTAAACTTAGAATATCACGAAGCAGCCTCAAAATATTCGGAATAAGCCTTTAGGTACCTTCATCGTCTGTTGTGTTCTTCGTTTTTGTCAATCCGTCTGGTTTGATGGCATCACCACCGTCCCTTGTCCCTGCACTTTTCAAAACATTCACCCACTCCTTGCCTATAGTGAACGGCTGACCTGCCCCAGGCTTTGAATTGAACTTCTCTAGAACATGGGAGAGTCTGTGTTTTAGTAACTTCAGAGATTTTTCACTTGGCTTGTTTTTTGCTAGTTTACTTAAAGATTCTTTCTTTTTTGTTTGCATTGAATTGCCGTTCTTCTTGCTAACTTTTGCTTCCAATTTTGAAATTATTTTTGTCAGCTTTGATTGTAGGGTTTTCAGTGTTTCTCTGTTAAGGTCATCACTAGATTGCTCTTGTGTATCTCTCATATTTTGTTTTCGCTCAGCATTTTTGCCTTCCAACCTCAATGGCTTAATCCAAAGGTGGTCTGTAGGATCTCCAACAATTTTAGTTTCACTGTTCGCTTTCTCCATCTTGGTATCATCAATATTTCTTGTTTTATCCCTGAACAGACTCAAAGGAACTTGCGCTAGTTTAATTGCCTCGTCCTCTTTTTTAGGCATGTTATTTGGAGTGTTTGTTAACCAGTTTTGCTGGTTTCCCAATGTAAAAAGCAAATTTCCAGGACTGGGAATTATATCGGCTGTTGTGCTCTCAGATATATCGGGGGATGGTTGAATCGCTGCTGTGACAGGTAATGTGGATCTCGCTGTTCCCAAAACCGAGGGCTCACTGGCCTGCATTTGTGTAACCATGGTAAAAGATGATGGTGGTGCCACTGTCAAAGGTGTTTCGACCTTCACTGGCACTACAGCCACAACTTTATTGCTATTTATACCCGTGACGTCACTTGTCATACCAACGTTTCTAACGTCACTTTGTACTGGAACAATAGTATTGAGTGATTGAACTGGTACCACGCTATTGCCTGGAATCATAATAGGCAATCCTTGGTTCAGTATACTCTGTCTCTTCATTCGATACTCCGGAATATTCGTATCAACCTTGGTCATCGTTGCTTTCTGGGGATCAAGTGATATTGCATTTTCACCTGGCGTAAACATACTGTTGTTTGTGTTTGGCTGTGTATTTTTATGGTTTGGTTTGAAAGGGAATTGAGGAATCTTGAATCGCTTTTCTTTATTTATTTCTTGTGATTGGACGTTTTCTACTTGTGTTTGCGACCCTAACTGCACAAGATACACACTTGGTGTTGTTAGAGCAACAGAAAGTGCGGCGTTCGGAAATGCTTCGTTTGATTTCTTGGTCGGAAACTTTTCTCTTGTTGGTAATACTGTGAAATGATTCTGCTTTGGTTTCGCAATTTTCTTTTCGGTGATATCAGTTTCTTTTTCAAATAGTTGCGACATGAACTTGCTCGTCTCCTTTCTCGGAATCTCATCTATAACATCATCAAGT
This sequence comes from Phenganax subtilis, assembly GCA_025434845.1. Lineage (NCBI taxonomy): Eukaryota > Metazoa > Cnidaria > Anthozoa > Malacalcyonacea > Clavulariidae > Phenganax > Phenganax subtilis. The sequence continues at coordinate 7,293 of JAOBYK010377017.1, forward strand.
AGCACGTTTAGGTCATGCTGTTCACTTGTGTTTTTATCTAAAAATGTTAAGACGAAAAATCAGAAGACAGAACTTAGGCAGCATATTTTTCATTTTGTGAATTTGTGGAAGAAAAATGTAGCCTCTGAACTAGATGTCAATAACTCGCTTGAACTCTGATGCGCTCAACCTTATAACAGTGAACAGACTTACCAAATGTTGTGGAAAAAATACAGTTACAAGAACAAAAAATAAAAACACAAACAAAAAACGTGTTGAATGCCATAAGATGATATCTGAAATTTAAAAAATACTAATTAGTGTTCAATGCAAAATATGTTTATTATAGTGTAGTAGCTTTTCAAACAACTTAAACGGTTACCTATCCAAGAATCATCGCAGAAAAATCCAGTTAAGCGCCAGCAATGGACTGCTGTGGAAAGCTCCTAGTGATCGAAAGATATCTCATCATATTCCAGTCGTGTTTAGTCTGTAAATTTTTTTACTGCAACTTATATTTTGTTATTTTATCTTCGTCGTGAAGTAAAATCGTTTCAACGCTTCGTTGAGCAAACAGGTAGCTATGAACTTCAAGATATGTTTTTTTCATTTTCTTCCTTCGACAGAACCTGACACCTGCATGGGACTGTTGGGAACTATTGTGTGCAATGTTGCACTTTCGGTCCTACTTCACCAGAACTGAGTTTCTTGAATAGTTTGAGATTTTGTGTATCTAACACAAACTGAGTTGAGTCTTACGCTCTATACACACCTTTTTGGTAGTTGGTGAACTGAGTTACATCATTAAAAGCACGCATGTCAAAAAATGATTCAGTAGAATCAACGGTTGATGTCACTATAAATGTTCTTTGAACAAAGTAGTTATTTCGTGCAAACATTTAATAATTGAACTTTCGTTGATTTGTTTGTATGTCATTACGTTTAAAAGTGCTGAAAATTTTGCATATATGTACTGCACCTATTTATTAATTCATTGGATAATATTTAGTTATAATTTAGAGCGCTGTACTTAATTGAAGATTTCATATATATATGTATGCAAAATTCACGCTAATTTTTGGCATGCTGTTGTTTGTGCGTTGTCATGCGTTGCAAAACCGTTTAAGGCCAGAATGCTTAAGCCAATGACAGGCATCTAAAAACTCAGCAGTCTTGTGGAGTGCTCCTTGTGTGGACTAAGACTTTTTCTGGTTAAAAAACTGAATCGGAGAAGGTACACTTTGTCAGCCTCTTCACATGCATATCATCCATCGAGCTTTTGAATGAAGAACGTGGCGGATGAGATTTAAGACATAGACATGGTTGCAGTCGTTTTAAATTCTTTCAAATGAGTAATTTTACTTGTAATTTTCAAGTTCTTCATATTGTAAAATTCTCTATGATCAAAACGTAGACTATTTTCCGTTTCAGCACCCTCTGAGAATATTTAAAGTGGGAACTAGAAGTTAGAGAAGATGTTTTCGAGAAATGCTCTGATAAGAAAAAGTTTTACCGTGCTTTTGGTATACACTATCTTTTCTAATGCAGGTAGGTATGTTTCAATTTGTCACCGAACATTCAAAGGTATTGTGTTGATTATTATTTTTTAAGTATTTTGAATCATTTCTATACTTATGAACCCAAATGGAATTACCCATACCTAAAGCGTATTGGAGTTATATATTAATTGAAACACCAATTAAAAGAAAAATCGTATGCCCTATTAGGAAAATATGTCTTTATATGAAAATGAAACTGTACGTTGAATTGATAACTCCACGCTTAATTGCAAGAGAATATTCAAAATTTAATTTCTTATTTTTTCGTACTTTGTGCTCTATTGCAGTACCAATACTTTCGTTATTTCAACTATGTGAATCATGATTTTATGTCTCTTTTTCTTTAAAAAAGTCAGGAACATTAGACTTGTGATAATGGGACTAACTTGTCAGTCGTGATTTTTGTTGAAAGATCTACTAGCAAAAGTTAGTGAACTTTGATCATTCATATTTTATATGCACGTGCAGGGGATGCAGCTTAATCTTTGACAATTTATGTGAGTACGGACATGAAGTTTGTTTGGGCCCAGTATAGCTCCTTGAGGTTCACCACTTTTTGCTTTCATTAAAAAGTTGGCCGTTAGTCGATGTTTTTCGTAAATATGATGGAAAACGTCTGGCTTGTATTTAGCAATTAGCGGTTTTCTAATTCAAAACACGATAACCGTTTTATTTTAACAATTTACTTATTTTTTAGCTTCTACTTTTGCACCGAAACTTCCAGGTCAGTTCAACAATTCAGGCTTGTTAAGAATGCTAGGATTTTCTTGTTTGTTCAGTTGAACAATGAATGTAAACTCGCTTTACCTGGAAATACGTCATATAGCATGAGAGTGAGACTAGTAAGGCAATGAATTGAAAAAGATAAAGTTTCTTGTAACCTCACTTTCGTGAAATATGACGTTTGTGACGTGTGTTGATAGATCAAGTATTTCATATACGCAATATACACTCGGGCTCTTTACGTAATAGTAACAATGTCAGTTCAATTCTTTTGGTTTTGCTTATTAAAACCTGCATAATCTATCTTTCTTTTTAGTATTCCTCAAAGATACAGGTCAAAGCAAAAAAATTGTACCAACTAGAATGAATGGTGGAGCAAAATTAGACTGTTCAGTGCGCAACCCGGCTGAAACAACGATAACATGGTCCAGAGTTGAATCCAGGAAAACTTTGATCCCGGTCCAGAACAAAAATAATGATAATTTTGTACTGAAGTTGCGAAAGTTGATGAAAAACGTTCAGTACAAATGCAATGTGAGCAACTCCGTTGGATATAAATTACGAACATTTCGCATCAAAGTATTTGGTAGGTACAGGAGCTTAAAATTTACGTCTTGATCAAACGGGGACGAGAGTTCATGAGAGTTGCCAGTCGCGCGACTCTGTCTTAAGAATGAAAGCAACCTATTGACTCTTGCCCTCGTTTGACCATGCAGGTTTTTCCATTGAATACTATCCACATTCAAGTACAAGTTTAGCTAATTCTATTTCTTGCTCAATTCAGCGTACTTTATGACTAAGCCGCTAGTGCAAGATCTTGTCAACGTCACTGTGCGAAGTGGAGAGACTGCTGTCTTTACTTGCAAGGCTGCAGGCGACGCTACTCCTCATATTGGCTTCTTCAAGACAATCAACGACACGGATTACAAAGTAGTTGACATTCTTGAATATCGCAATCGAACCAGCGAAAGAACGATATCTACTCCGATCAAGACGGAGTTTTTTAAACACTACTTGACGATTCGTAACGTGTCTTTGGCTGACGCAGGCAAATACACATGCAAGGCGGGAAACTCCATCGGGATTAGAGAGAAAAGCGTGTACCTTATTGTGTTGACACACCTAAGTCCTAGTAATGATCCAAGTGAACTAGGAGGCCCGAGTAAGTCGTTACAAAACACTCAATTCTTGTGATCATTCTATTGCATCTTCTTGTTTCAATCAACCAATCAAAACACTTCTTAGGATTCATGGCGATCTGTTTGACTTCGATGGGGCTCATTTCAATCACTCATGACAGTCTCTTATCTTTCATTCAGCCACGTCGTTGCCAACTAGCCACAGATACTTGTCATCAAGCCACAGATACTTGTCATCATCACGACAATCACGATCAGTGAAGTCGGCTCGTAAAAAAGATTGGGAACTTGGTGTAATAATCACTGTAGTGTCTGTATTCGCCATCGGGTTTCTTGCTGTCATATTTGTCTACCGCTGGTATCTGAATCGTAAGCTCAACAAAGAGGAAGAAGAATTGAGAACAGCTTACGAAGCTGACTTTACGAGCCTGCCCCAGTCTCCAGTCAATCGCTTCTTGGCTATGAACTCGCCGCTCTCCTCCTCGGGATCCCTCGCAGGTGAAATCATCTTTCTCGGAAAAGTTGGTAACCATGGCGATGATTTCGCTCAGATTAACATACCATTGGACAAAAAATGGGAAATTGACAGGAAGCAGTTGAGAATCGATGGCCAACTTGGAGAGGGAGCATTTGGTCGTGTGCTGAAAGCAACTGCTATTGCAGTCCCAGGCCTCCCGAAGAAACACACAGTTGCAATCAAAACTTTAAAAAGTGAGTGCCTGCATTTTCTGGAATTCTCAACACGTTTTGTATCCAATGTCAAGTACAGCAGAATACAGGGTGGTGTTACTAGTTTTCCTGAAGTACTACTTAATAGATTATATGCGGTTAATTTAGTTTTGATCGCTGTGAATATTTTTTCATCTTCAGCAAAATCGACAGAAGCAGAACTCATTGACTTGCTCTCTGAAATGAACATGATGAAAAATATTGGAAAACATAAAAATATTGTCAATCTCATTGGTTGTTGTACTCAAAATGGTAACAGATTTTCTTTTAGTTGATTAGTGCCTACGATATAAAATGAGTTACGTTAGCAATGCTTGGACTAAAGTCAGTTAACGATATAGATTGCTCAGTCTTCAAGTTTCACTACTGTGTACATTCCTGTTCTTGTTATTGATCAGAAATCTCTTTGAATACAATTTAAGAGATATGTAAAGCTGCAATCACTTTATTTCTGTTTCCATCGTTTTTCAGGTCCACTCTTAATGGTCATCGAATACGCAAAGTTTGGTAATTTGCGTCAGTTTCTACGAGATCGGAGACCAACACACACCAAGTTTGTTGACACATCCAATGAAGAGGATAGTTGGGGTGATTGTGAAAAACGGGGGAGTGAAGATGCTATTATCTTGTCTGATCTAGTCTCTTTTGCCTTCCAAATTGCCAGAGGAATGGAATACCTGGAAAGTAGAAAAGTAAAGTCTGGACTGCCCTCCATCTTTTTATGTGGCAGAACCTCACTGTTGTCTGTCTAAGGACTCGTCTCATTGTACTATCTTTTCATTGTTACAGTGTGTTCACAGGGATCTGGCTGCAAGGAACATTCTTGTATCAGAAGACAGAGTATTAAAAGTTGCCGATTTCGGTCTGGCTCGTGATGTGCACGCAATGGACTACTACAGAAAAACCACAGATGTAAGAGACTATATGTTTTTCATGATAACTGAATTATTCTTTGTTTGACTTCTTTCAGATTTTCTTTACTTTTTTTCCCCATTTTTCAGGGTCGTTTGCCAGTCAAGTGGATGGCAATCGAAGCTTTATTTGATCGTGTTTATTCTTCAAAGAGTGACGTGTATGTAGTGATTAGGTTTATATGAATGACACTGTATGTTTGATCCTTCAATCAATTGCCAAAAAGTTCTTTTCATAATTTTTAGTTGGGGTTATGGTGTTGTTTTGTGGGAAATACTCACTTTTGGTGAGTTCTTGTTTACTTAAACTTCGTGTTTGCATATGTGGTGACTGCAATATAAAGTTACTGCAGCGTAATGACCAAACGGATTCAAGTAACTCATTGAAGATCTTATTTATCAAAAGGTGGTACTCCTTATCCAAGTTTGCCTGTGGAAGATTTATTTGAACTCCTTCAGTCAGGCTATCGTATGGAAAGACCGCATAATTGTCCTCAAAACATGTAAGCATGTTTCACAATATGTTATGTTAGTTTCCCCTTTCATGAATCATAAAATAATCATCGTTTTCTTGTAGTTATGAAATCATGCTGAGTTGTTGGGCAGAGAACCCGTTGTGTCGACCAACTTTCACAAATCTCGTCAAGTTATTTGATTGCATTCTGATCAATCTTTCATCCTCGGTAAGCTTTGTTTTTGCAGGTTCTTATATATGCTTTATGACGGTAGCAAAAAAGCTCACAAACATTGCTCTTTGTTCAGCAATATGTAGACACTGGTTCCTCAACCTGCGAGTGCCTGTTATCAGGAAGTTGTGACGACTCTGAAGACGAGCATATTCCCCGCCTGTCTGCCTTATCAAGCGAGAGCGTTTTCCGACGAGGCAGTGACCCAACTCATTCCAGCCTCCGAACAGGCGAAGTTGTACTTGAAATGCAACCTTCATCTTCCTATGAGCTGTTGTCAGGCAGACCTGCGAAACGAGAGAGCATTGTGTGATGGGATATCTCTAACTACCAACTAATAGCATTCTAGATTTGGAATAATGCATCACAGGCACTTCACACAAAGGGGTTTGCTCGAGAAATTTGGACAAATCACGGAGACTGCATCTTTCACTAATTGCACAATGTAAATAGCCCGAAATGTTTCGTGAAACTTGGCTACAAACCAGAATCAGTAGATATTATGATGCTATAAAAGCATGAGATTGATGAGAAATTAGTTGGGTAAATATGAGCAAGGGGCTAACATTCATCAAGCAGTTTGATTCATACAGAAAACACGAAGCTTGACGGAAATTTTAGGAAAGGGGGAAATTTTTTTGAATATTTTGCGCTATTCATACCCAGTCTCAAATGGGTGCGCGACCCGCTGGCGCTGAAGTAGTGCATTCTGGGATGCGATCTTCTGTAATAGAACTTAGAAGTACACCGCTACATTAGAGGAAGAGTTGTCGCGTTTTGTCCAAGAAAATCTTTGCAAGATGTCTAAACGAAGGCTTGATGTTGACGACGTGAAGAAGTCAAAGGAAATGGCGTAAGTATGGAGTGTTTTGCTATTATATCTTTGAAGTATTTTGTCGTATAAAGTAACCGGTGAATAGTATACATGTGACATAAGAAATTTTATTCACTTTGACATTCATCGTTTGTTTATGAGAGGTACCGTATAAAGCAGTAATATATTGAATTTGTCATAGTACAGAGTAGAGCAAGCTAAGCATAGATCGTATTTTGCATCACTTTCAAATGTTGCTAAATTTATTTTTTGAGAACAAACCCTCCCCCCTGATAACATGCAAACCTATCACCTTTCGAAAAGTTATGGCTTTAATGATCAGAACGTAGAACCTATGACATTAGTCTGTACCTTTAATGCTTCTAAATTCCATTTGTGGTACACTTCTAGTGATTT
>JAOBYK010377128.1:0-16302 GCA_025434845.1 Phenganax subtilis
TAAGAAACAACTGAAATATAATCAATAAATATAAAACTATACGATTGTGGGTCATCTATTGGACTACAAGCAACTGCACGAGCATAGCTCCGACGGACCAACATTGCTTGCCAGCATTTGATCCAAACATAAATGCATTCCCTTGATGGTAGTCTGCCAAAACAGTGTATGCTTGATCAACAATTTCATTACCAATTGGTCCAGGGTTTTCCTCAATATCATTTGAAAGTCTTAACAATAATGGCACTTAAAAATGATAGAATGTTATCTTAGCACACCGAACACAAACCCCACTATACTTTTCATATGTCATGACATATGTTTTGAGACATCGAAAATAGAAAAATGTTAAATAAAACATATTAATTAACGTTTGATTCCAAAATGTTCCTTTAAGTCGAGATCTCTGTGTTTGCAAGAAATTGTTATGCAATCCAATTCTTGAACGAAAAGTCTCTATTGATACTCCCATAATCACAATCTAGTAGTGGCACAATGGCTATCTGTAAAACTATAACAGTGGCACAATGGCTTGCTGTAAAACTATAGCAGTGGCAAAATGGCTTGCTGTAAATTGCAAAACTATAGCAGGGGCACAATGGCTGGCTGTAAAACAAACCAGAAGAAAATGTTTTGCTGTAAAACAAAAGATATTTTCACCAGTACCGTTTTTGAGTGTATTCTACGAAAAATCTTCCCAGAAATGCAGAATAAATACAGTTTAAATTTAATAACATTTGACTTTTGTGTTCCCGAAGAATCACACAATACTCTCGGAAATTATCGTAATATATTCGACTACGCTCGACGTGGCATCAATTGCACTTGAGCTTGGACCATCAAAACATGTTCTATTTGGACGCCAAAGTTTGAATGTTTACCCTTTAAAACATGTAAACTTTCTTCCCTAAAGTCGGCAGCTTTGCATTAAATTATTGCTTGTTTAATGCGTATTGGTGTTTTTACCGTATGCATATGAAGTCGAAAAAGACATCAATACGCATTAAGCAATGAATAATTTGAACAGAAGCTCTGACTTAACGGAAGAAAGTTTACAAGTTTTAACACATAAAGATTCAAACTTTGACGTCCAATTAGAACATGTTTTGCGGGGGTGTGTCCAAGCTCAAGTGCAATTGACGGTATGCGTTATTGCGTTTCTTCAGCTTCCACGATTCACTTTAGCAGCACTGTGGTGTGAGAAAAGTTGTTGTTTTGTATCTGTATTCACAGGAAGGCGAGTAAAAATTGTGTATAATTCAACACAGTTTATTCGATTCTTGTGCCCATACAAATTTATAGATTCATGCCATTGATGGATATTTAAACGCTTAATATTGTTTGTTTCATTTACTTGCATTATACCCACATTGCGGAAATATTTTGCATAGGTTGATACAGTGTAAATTAAAATATCTTAAATTAAATGGTACATGGCGTTAAAATATCTTTCTTAAATACATGATAAACACAAAAATAGCATGAAAAAAGTTAAAGTAAACTTTTGGTGAAGGGAATCGGGCAGAGATTGAAAACGATTGTAATATACATCAGGGAAGGCATTGTCGTGATTGGCGGATTGTCGAGAAAATAATTAACACATTATGCCATTCATTCTATTAAAACGAAGCATTTTTTTGCAACGAATTGCTGTCTATTTATGGCACATGCTGAGAAAGAGGAAAGCCTCACTGGCTTTGTTCACAATTTGTCGCCAATATGGAAGGGTGCCAGCAAAAAGTATTTTGATTTTACATTGCAAACTGGTGCTAGTACCTCTGTGCATGGAGTGTGTTTTTCACCGCAGAAGCAGGAGCTATTTGACGATTCAGCAAACAAATCCTGCCCGATAAAGATAAAGAAATTTGTGAAAGACAAAAAAGACAAGTCAACAGATGTTTTGATGAATGACATTGTTGACTTTGAACTTTTAAAACCAGAAGATGTTTCATTTGAGAAAAAAAAATGTACAGGTGCCATCAGAGCTAAACCTGTCCATGCTTTCTTTAATTTCTCCAAATCAAGTTATTTCGTTAAAAGCAAAGGTTGTAAATCTTCAAGAGCCATATGTTGTTAACACACCAAAGTTTTCACTTAACAAAAGAGATGGCACTTTACTTGATGAATTTGGAAGTGCGAAAATAACGCTTTGCGGGAATGATGTCAACAAAGTTCAAAATGGACACACCTACCATTTCAAAAACTTGCGACTGAAAAAGGACAAACTCAGTGGTGAACTGTATGTTAATCCAGCTAAGGGTTGTAGTAGCATTGATGAATGCAGCGCTCTGAAATCAACCATAAATATCCCAGAAGAAATTCCAGCAGAGTTAACCGAGTTCACAATTGAATCTGAAATTATTGGCGTAACGGATGTCATACTTGACGTTTGTTGTGTAAAGTGCGACCACTTCCTATCAAGAAATGGAAAGTGTGAGAAATGCAAGATGGTTCCAAAGCCAGAAAAGTGCAAAAAGAAATGGTATGTTAAAGCCCTCGTAGAGCTTGAAAACAATGGAATCGTGTTTTTGATATTGAAAGATAATGCCGTCATGCAAATTTTATCACAAGTCGGCACTGAAGCACATACTGCTATGTCTTTTTTTGAGGGCAAGATTACAGAAATGTTTCTAGCAGCACCAAAGTTAAGTATCACTTATGACACGAAGAATGTTGTCAAGTGTGTTTGTAAGTTAGAGAATTAGAGTAATTTAAGCATCTTTTAACAACAGACTTGTTGTTATGTTGTGTTCGAAATCTTTATGGTTTAGAATATTGATATTCTTGTTTGAGCACTTTATAACTTAGTTTATTGATCCACTGATATATTGAACTGTATGTATCTTAGTATATTGATATTCTTTGAACTCTTTGTATTTCAGTACAGTACTGACAATAAAAGTATTTTTTCAAAACATTTTAACATGTGTATTTTGTTTTATGTTACATGCATTGTTCCAGAAACAGTACCAAGAGAAGTTTAAGATTACTGTAATTTTGTACATTGTGTTGTTCAATATACTATTTATACTGATTGTGCACTTCAAGTCTGCTAAGCAGGGGCGTGTTGTATCAAAGGCGTTCAAGTCGCTAACCACTGTTTAACTCGCTATCCACCGTATAAAATTCATATGCTTGAGAAATCGCATTGCACGAAGCCCATTTAGCACTATCCACTGGTTAAATTTGGCTATCTACCATGTAAACTTAAACGGTTTCTTGAGACCGTTTAAATCGCTATAGGGTGGATAAATTTTCGTGTTTGTAGTAAATTTATACGTTTCCTAAAACACGATTGTTGCTGGTTTTCACTTCTTTGAACTTCCACGAGTAAATAGACGAGCAGGAAACTGTTTTTTGCAACATACGGCAATTCAAGCACCACAATGAGTTGCTGAAACCACACTGTTTTGTCTTCATTGTTATTTATATTTCACGAGACAAAACAAACCCACCCGAAACAAATTAAGGACCTTACAGTCGATTTCAGAAAACTTTTCACTGAAATATTCGGAACTTTGTTGCGAACTTCCGCAAGTTTGTTTTGAAGTTCAAATGTTCGTAATGGAATTCAAAAATAGGTTTGTATTCTGAGCATTTGATTGGCTACTGTAAGCAACCAATCAGAGGCTTTGTTTACAAATGTGTTCCGGAATTTCATTACGAATATTTGAACTTGGGCAATGAATTTGCGAAGTTCGCAATGAGGTTCCGAATATTTCAGTGAAAAGTAATCTGAAATCAACTGTAAACATGCGACTAAAAGGGCTTTGTGCAACGCAGTTTTATCCGCCGAATAAGAAATCTGGATAGCAGCTAAACGCCATTTAACTTAAACGCCTTTGATACAACGGGCCCCAGAATATCAAATTTAACAACTCAGACAAATTCAAAAGTTTCAGTTCACAAATTTTTGCTGGACATGTCTCGGTGACGTCCATTTTTGTAGTTGGCTCCTTCACAGCTGTCTTTACTGAAAAGTAGTAAGTACCCACACGTTGACAGCATGAACATGATTTAATGAACTTATATTAAGTATGGATTCCATTGTGTAACAGTAAGGTAGTCGACTGAAATCATAGTTGCAAAAAGTAATAATTGTAAAAGGTTTCCTTAGCTTTGTCATTTCTTGCTTTACTTGATTTTTCCTCGCACCAAAATACAGGTATATTGTGAGAGTGTAAAGATACGACAGCAGATGCGAAGAACTGAATATACTACGCTCGCATATCTAAATTTACTGTACTTGTATTTTGACTTGGCATGGAAATAAAACACAATACTCACATCGCTCCTCGGTCTACAAAATTTTCTACTTTGGGTTTTATAAACGCATTTGCAGACATCAAAATTAAGGGCTCAATTTTCCCCATCTGTATATCAGCAAAAATATCGAGTATTGGCAGCAATCTTGTTCGGCTGTTCAAAACTACTGATATAATAGACTGTTACCGTGTTACTTGTTGCTCAACTGCGTGCTCGGTTAGTATTCGGTAACTTTCGCCATTGAACAAACTAGTAATTGTCGGAACAACTCGGTATCAGTCGTATTTCCGACAATTTTGGACACCGCATACCGCACGGACATCCAATTTTAAGCTATGTGAAAGTTGCATTCCATGAATGGCATGCAACAAAAAAGTAGAAAAGCAAGTTCTTGTGGATGTACTTCTAGACTTGGTAGAAATGGAACAGGTCTTAGACTACATACACATTTTGATTATAATAATACTTTCACCGAAGATCTTAAAAACGTAAAAATATAAAATAGGCATCGTTTAAAATGTGTAATCTTAAGAGATTATACTTTTTTTTTAACTCGCTACGCAATGTTCATAAGGATATCTTAAGGAAATTTCTAATCTTGCATATTTTTTGTTTTTTAATTTTTGTAAGATCTCTGCTCTTTCCTTATTGGATAAGTTTCCTAGATAGTCATCAAAAATAACATCTATATCTTTTTTACTAGGATTATGAAAAGTTACAAGTTTTGAAATATTTTCTTGAAAAAGCTTCGCAATAGATGTTGATTGTTGAGTGATTACTATAGTAGAAAGTCCATAATGCCTCGCAGAAAATCCTAATTTTACGCAAAAGTACTTGCTGCAACATCGTCTAAAATAATTAAAGAATTAGTACCTTTGCAAATTCTACGATTTGTCTTAAAAAAGCTTCTACGTCATCTTGATCTCAAGCCACGACTAAGAAATTTTCATCTGTATCAAAAGGCCATTCTTGATAAGTTTTATTCCATTTGTTAGGACTAATTAATTAAAAAAATATAATCAAAATAGCCAAGATAATTGTTTTGTAACATTTTTAGAAGATAATAACTTTTTCCGGAATTAGTCATTCCCACAATAATCATATTAAAAGGAATATGATTAATTTCTGGGGTGGTAGTATTTTTAGAATAGTTAGAAATTTGACTTAAGATTCCGACTTCTCTTCGCTCGTTTTGTCTTGAACCTTCGTTTCCTTTGGTGATTCTTGCTTGGTTAGACATTCTTTATCATTAACAGTATTACTTACAACATGTTTTTCAACAATTAAGGATCCCGAAAAAATTCCTATCAGCGGAATATAAGGTGTAATATATTCGACGATAAGTTTTATATCTTGACGAAATGGTTCATTATCAGAAAGTTCTTTACCCATTTGCATAGCATTTTCTATAAGACTAGGATGCTCCATAAGTTCCGAAAATTTTTCAATCATCACGTCTGTAAGCATATCATTCGTTATATTTCATTGATCTCTTTTGTAATCTTGGAGGATTTGTAGAAGTTCTTTTTCAGAAGCTTTTTTAATATAAGATTGCGTGTATTTTTTTTTTGCGGAAGATAATTTTAGTAAAGTTTCCCTAATACTTGCGTTTTGTGGTTTTGGTTGCTCAGTGTTCATTTATTATAGGAAAAATAAAAATTTTTCTTAGCCATTAAATATGCATAATAGAAGCTTATACTTTGACGCCATCTTGGATTTTTTCTGTAATAGTAGCTTATACTTTGGTGCCATCTTGGATTTTTTTAGCTCATTAATTATTCATGAGCTACCTCATTAAATATGCATAATAGTAGCTTATACTTTTGGCTCAGAAACCCCATTTTCATACTACTTACATGTTCTGCAATGTTCCCTCTGCATACATTTTCTCAGTTGACATACGATGGTTATTCCACTGAGAAACAAACTCTTCCAAATAACGGTTTATTCTGCAAATGTAAACGAAATAGAAATCATACATTTGCACATTGCTTAGCGGATCTAAAAGACCATCTTGTTCCAATCCATAAAAGATTTCTGTGAAGTGGTGCAGCAACCCAGCATACACATCTTTATGTGGTCTCTCTACCCTGCAGTTATGTACAGAGCTGCCAGTAATTATACTACCTCTATCCAATCCTCATTTCCAACACGTATCTTGCTACATCAAGGTTCTCCAACCTGTGATCACTCCTTACTCTTGAAGGTAAACCATCTTCAGCAACGCCCTTTAGAAACAGATTCAACCCAGTACTGGCCCGATTGTTATCAGTTACACTTGCGTAAATCATTAGCCGAGAGCAACCATCAACACAGCAATGCTCCACCAATCAATACCTGATCAGTTTATGGTTGCCATCAATATGCCACAACAAATTGGGAGACGGCCCTGAGTGCTTTCTGTGATATATTGTCTCAGTGCATCTCAGAGCTGTTCCCAATGGGTCCACAGTTCACGCAAGCATTGTCAAACTTTGCTTCATTGAATTTTTAACCCTCTAGCACGGAGCACTCCCTGGAATCTCCAATGCCCAATATTTGGAGTAATCAGAAGGATTTCTTTGATCATATCTCTTAGATGGTCAACTATACAAGTATATAAAAAAGGCAATCAGATTCTCTGAACTGAAAAATGCAATCTCGACCAAAAATTTTGTAAGGCAGCACACATCATTTCTGCCTCTTTGAAGTGGTGTAGATTCAAGGCATTCAGCCTTGCAAGGACAGCCTAAAAACAGATGCTTACAACTTTCAAGTCACAATATTCCCTGACAGAGCTCCTTCAGATTTATACATGCAGATGTAGGGCAGTCATAGTACAAATATCTGTAAGTTATAATATCCGTGTAGTTACCTGATAATTTGGAGAAATTTTGGCAATCGTCATCGGTGCATAATTCAAATGCCTCTTTTCTTTGACATAACATACTTCACCTAATTGTTTTGCTATATTTCCCTAAGCTTTCCCATAGCTACATACCGCCTGTGCTCCTTTTTGAACAGCACTCCTAGATTTGACTACTCTTGTGGTGATTATTCCAGCAATTGCTATGGCAACACCACTCAATGCAACTATGTTTTCTTTAGCCCATTTTTAGTGCAAAATTTCTTTGAAACTTTGCAGTATTGTGATGAGTGGCCAAAATTCACACAAGTCAGTCATACAATCAGTCAGTCATATAGTCGTACAGTCATAGTGTAAGTTTTCTGGGGGGGGGGGGTGTATGCAGGCATTTCTCATGCATATTTTTATTAAAATGTCAAGTAACTCCAACAGCATGTATCCCTGTTTTCACTTAAATTTCTATCGCAGCAAAATATAAGTAGCTATATTGCCGCACAAATGGTGGATGTCATAGGAGTGAGACAAATACAACAAGTGATTAGAACTTTCTTTCTACAGCGATAAACTTGCTAAATTGCTGATATAAAGCTAGAACATGTCGTGAGTTTTTGTAGTATCAAACGAAGTACAATTCAATGAAACAAATTTTCGCGGCAGTCAACAAACCACTGTTGTCATATATAAAAATACAGTCGTGGCTGTAATTTACTGCCAAATTGTTGTTGAAAGTTGTAAATTTGTTGTGTTTCTGGCCATTCTAAGTACAGTTTTATACATGCAGCACGGAGACAAATGTCAGAACGATACACCAAACAGAACGTTCCAAGTGAATTAGGTGCGTAAATATCTGTGCAATGTTGCTATATAATATAGTGTGTAGTACTATAGTGTGTAGTCCGGGTATGATTTGGTGAAGTGAACAGTTCATGTTTCAGATGAAATTTAGTAAGTATACTGCAAGCATACTGGTCGACAGTTACTCAATAGCTCAGGATGATTGTTTACATGACTGTCTTGACATATCAGCCTTAACATGCCAGTCTCGTTGATGCTGAAAGGAGCAAAGTGTGGGGGTATATTTGTGTTCTATTGATAAAGACATAATTAACAGTAAATGGGATGGGACTTTGACTTTCTACTGTGGATTGACTCAAGTTTTCAGTACCACAAAGGTAACATACCTTTTGGCTGCATGCATGCTATTATGCAAAGCTAGATGGAGCTGAATGTTTGTTTCAACCAACATTCGTTTGAACGCTATAAACGAATTCTCAGCTTCACCATTGACCCATTCAAAAGGTCATCATTACAGGTTTTATGCCATTGATATTTTGCGACCTAGGTGGCATGAAATGCATTTATTTTCATTGAATATGCTCACAGCTAAACATTTTAGCTTTTGTTTTCAACTAAAGCTTGTGAAATGAGACTGTTCGCGATTAGATATGTCAGTGAAGACGTTTTTCAAAGCAGAATTTTGAGAAATTTGTTTGACAAGGAGCGGGCCATATTTTGAAAATTTGATTTATGGTGGGTCCACTTTTTTCATTTTTTTTGATTTTGTGATACACCAAGAAGTTTAAATTACCAATAGTGGAAACAGAGGTTTCTCTTTGTCTTTTCCTTTGTTTTTTGCCTTATTAATTTATGAAAGCGTGATTACTCATCATTTGTGTCTTAAACGGGAAATCCTTACTCGCACTATTTCAGCACCTATTTTTGTATCTGTGCTTGCGTACATACATTGCTATCGCGCATATTTGTTAAGTTGTTAAGTGAAGTTTCTTGAGAAATGGTGTCATTATTTTGTTTTTACCATTTCGCTTGCTGGAATAGCTTTGAAACAAACTGGCGTGTTTCGGAAACGAGGGAATGTACTCTGCTAAAGCAGTTACCATAATACATACATCAAAAATACCGAGAAAATTTAGGATTTCGCGTAATAAGTTTTCTTCTGTTGTTGTAACAACTTTATTGAGGCATACGAGGTGAGTGCGAACGGGACTCGGAAGTGCCAGGCAAGGCAATCTGCCCTTTTAAAAAACAATGCATCGAATTGAAAAACTCAAACACTTCATGAGGGGAACAAAAAGATCACTGTCGTGGAGGATTTATATCCGATAAAATATCATTCTAACTTTTCATTGGATTTTCTCGGCATACAGCATGTTGCTTTTCAGAATAACGTTACTTGTAAACTTGTTCGTGTTTTATCATATGGAAACTGCTCGGCTACACCTCACATTTTATATCTGATAAAACACTCCTACTCATGTTTGAAATGTTGCAGAGATGATAAAACATAGAAAACGCATAGCAATTGTATCATGAGTAAACTAACTTAGCCAAAGGCTTTTGAATGTTGGATATTTCGGTACACAAATTATTGGACCTAATTTTATTCTTATAATTATTGCATAGATAGGAAATGTACAGTAAATTCAAGGAAGATAATTACCACCTCTGTCACAAATATATTAGAGAGTTTGGGAACGCGACAGCAGAAGACGACAGCAACATATTAGTGAATTGCTTTTGCACGAATATTCACAATTAACCTAAATAATTTAAGAGCACACGTCGTGTATACGTTGCCGTTTTCCCAACAACATCCTTTGAGGTGAATCGCCATTGCTTCAACAACGTCACTAACTAATCGCTCCAGGCTCTTATGCCGTCATAGACGTTGCCGTCATCTTCTGCCGTCGCGTTGCCAAACTCTCTATTTATAAATATGAGAGTAGGTCAAAGAGTTGACTGCACCTCACCCCCCATTCAACACATTACTAATGTCTCAAAAGAAAATAGGCAGCTAATAATAGTTTTGATAGGAGCTCCCAAAATAGCCTGGACTCAATTGACTATGAAACGTTTCTCGTGAACCAATCAAATCATGATACGAGAACACTATTTCAGGATATAACGTATTTGCCTTTATGAACACTGGTCAAGTCAAGTGAAAAGTATATCAGTCATCAGACAGTCATGAGTTCACCAAAAAAAAGTAACGATTCCTATTATTGAGTATCTGCATAAGCTGTCGCCTTTAAAACAAGGTAAAAAAAGTCGCTGGTGTGACATGGAACTGCAAATGAAAGATAGAAGAATGAGAATTGTTTGTTTCTCGAAAGTTAAACATCACATCTTCAAGGCGAAGCAGCAAACGCTTAGCCCGGTCAAACTAAGCAACTACATCATCAGCAAAAGCTTGCACGATGACAATGAAGAAATTCTGGTTAACGACATGACCAGCGTCAGTTTACCAGCCCCTTTAGAATGTAGTTTCCAATACATACCTGACGAATGACCAGAAATTGTGCCTTTAAACCAGGTCAAAGAAAACATCGAGGCAGGTGAGAAAGTTGCCGTCAAAGGCAGAATTATGAAAGGCCAAAGTGTCAAGCGTGTTGGCAAAAGAAATCTACAAATGCTCAAAAGCACAATATTTGATGGGACAAGCACCCTTTTTTTGACAATGTGGGAGAATGAAATCGATAATGTCTCTGAAGGCAATATGTATATGCTGAGTATTGTTAACGTGAAGATGAACGACTTTGTTAAAGTGCTTTCAACCACATCGAAAACAATGTTTTTGGAACTTGCCGATGACAAGATGGAGGGGCTTGATGATTTCGTGGCAATTCAGATGCTAGATGGATCTAATGATGAAACCGTGGTAATTGTGATTGCCTTCAAGTTGGTTGATGCAGATAAATATCAATCCTGCATCCATTGTTCGAAAAAGCTTCCATCCAAGCTGGAAACGAAAGTAGTAAAATGCACTCGGTGTTTCTGTAGAATGTGACTGCAAGACTGCGAATTAAATGTTTGCTGTCAGGTTTCCATCCAAGAAGACGATAGTCAAATGGAACTTTCCATATTTGCCGATGTTCTGGCTACTTTATTTGGTTCATCACGTGTAAGTCAACTGTCAGAGCTTGAAATATCAAAGAAATTAGTAGATTTGGAAAATGCCAAAGTCACAATTAAAGACGACATTATCACCGCTTGCAAAATGTAAGCGTACTTTTGTTAAAACTTACCATTTAGACTTCTCCATTGACATTAAATTGATTTAAATTGTTCATTAAGTACCAAGTCTGTTTCATCTACTTGGCCAACTGAATATTGTCAAGTCATTAACTTTTCAAAGCGCTGCCTCGATTTATTTTCTGACAAACTTCCCAATTCATTTCAAAATCTGAAAGTTGAGCGTGAACTTTGAAACGAAATTTGCAATTTTCCCGTCAATAATCATTTAACTACTTACCAATGTCGACAAATCATTTCGATATGATATCATAGCTGACTAAATTTTGCTGGATTGTTTGCACCAAAATTTTGTAAGTAGAATTTTCAACTTGCCCAACTTCTGCTGTAGTGAAATGTAATTGAAAAGTTTGCTATACTTTAGCTAGAACTTGACATTTGGACATTTTATTCGACCTATAGTATAGCAAACTGACAATACTGTGGACTGTACAATAGAGCTAGAGAGTAGAGTATCTTTTTTTTAATATGTTGTAATTCACATTTTTCAAGCAAATAAATAAAATATGTCTATGAACTGGTAACTATTTGTGATACAACACAATATTCTGGGTAGAAATATTTACAATAGTTGTAACTTCTTACATTATCAAACACATAATTACATATACATCGGTGTTTTTATCTTTCCAAATGCTACCGTTCTCATTTGCAAGGGTGCAATTCAACTTAAGACATAGCAGGCGTAATTCCAGTTATGTCGCGCATGGGTCTTGTCCCAACGCGTCGCACCCCAATGGGCCTCGTCCCAAAATATATCTGAAATGTAACCAGTTGTGCCTTTGCATTAGAATGGAAATACAAAACATCCTTGTATACTTCATTCCAGCTTATTTTCAAAATCTACCAATAAGCGATGACAACATTACTAGAATTTCTGATTACGAGAATCATGCAAAAAAACAAAAATGGGCAGAAAATAAAACAGCTTCACCTCCTCTTGAATTTACCGTGAGTACTATTCCACTTTTCATTAAACAGTTAAGTAGCATACAAAAGCTAATGTTTTATGCGCCAAATGTGCAAAATCTTCTTATATTTTAGTCTTCTTATATTATTATAAGAAGAATTTTTTTTCGATCAAATTTCTTCTTATATCTTTTTATATTATTATCTTCATATAATAAATTAAAATTACAAACATTGTATAAAAAATGTTTAACACTTTGTACTGTTAGATAATTTTATATACTCTGCAGTGTACCTCACTACCTATTGTCTAAATTTTCACCTCAATTTCTGAAGTAATTCTGTATCTGCGAACTTGGGAGATAAAAGATTGTTTCTCTTTCCCTGGTAACTAATTGGTCCAAAAGTCAATCAGTTTTGTTTATTATTCTACTTTCACATGCTCTCAATCATATGTAAAACAAGCCATCGTCAAGTGTCAAAGATTTTCAAGACTTGCAAGACCATTATCCAAGCATTTTCTTCAATCATTTAACATATACAAATCGCAGTAACTATAAATTATTATTTAGTATACCATTATACAAATACCAAGTTTGTATAGCTCTTTATACGAAACACATAAAATTTTTGTTAATTTTAAAAAGCCAGAAAATTATGAAAACAGCCAATAATCCATTGCAGCATTTTAACAGTGTTCTTATACTGTCCTTTATTTAAGTGAAAAGTTAACACTGTTTAAAATGCAAAGAGCTTACCTTCATACTTGTAGTTGTATTACATTAAAACTCGCGCAGACGCGTAGTAATCTATTAATTTTGCTGTTCGCAATATTTTAATTTTGCACTTCTCACAAATGTAAAAAATTCAGAAAATAATTCCCTTCGATTGAAATTTTTTTAGTTTCATATTCTACTTTTTTATTGTGTGCTAAATAAAGTCCCATAATACAAATTTAAACCAAGTCGTCTTGCAAAGAATTATAACTCAACTGCTGTAAGATTTCTTGTGTAATGACTACTCAGATTTTTCTCAACAACTTTCAGCTCTGTGTTGCCATGAGCAATGCAGGCAGTGTAGCAATAGCCACTTGTTCAAGAGGACCAGAAAATGAAAGCATGGAAGAAGTGTCACAAGCAAGCGAGCCTAGTGAAGTTTGTAAAACTGGCAAGCGTGGAAAAGGAAAACCAGTCCATCCTATTTGGAGCGATTCATTTGATCAACCAGATGTCCACGCTATGCAAAGTCCAAACAATACTATTTGCAAGCACTGTAAGACATCAGTACAGCATCATCATAAAACTCTGTCGATGGAAACCCACTTGCGTAAGTGCAAGCCTTTTAACAAAATTATTATGGACAAGGCAGTACATGACCGCCCTGACTGGTCGAATAACGGGGTCAGTGGATCTGGCAAGACATCAAAGGTGCAGCCTGCCCTAAGTAATTCAATTTCACGCAAGAGCGATTTGTTGTTGGGAAAATCGCCACAGTCCTTGCTGAGATCGTTTGTTGTCCCAAATTTGAACACTTCTGACCAGAAGAAGTTTAACCAATATATGGTCATGCACTTCCATTGTACAGGAACCAGCTTAAAGCGCATTGAAGACCCATATCTCTTCTGAGCTGTTCAATTGTTGCGACCAGATGCGAAATTGCCAAATCGAATGCAACTAGTTGATGATAGTTCAGGAGGCTTGCTGGAGAGTTGCTATCAAAAACTCAGGGCAGAAGTCAGTAAGTTGCTGTCCATTAGCAAGCAGTATATCTGCATCACCAGCGACACATGGTCCAGTATATTGCAAGAGCCAATAGTCAACTATATGGCAGTGTGCCCAACCAAATCATGGTTCTTGTAAGCTGTTCACACTCGGGCCCAAGCACATACTGCAGAATGGCTTTGACACAAACGGTAAAAAAAGTTCAGCTTTTGTAAGTTTACCTATTACAACAACACAAACACTTAATGGGTCTGTGTCGCATTACAAAGACATCGAATCCGAGGTGTCAATTTACAGCGGTCTTTTGAACAAATTAACTTTTGACGTGACTACGAACGAATATCAGTAAGACACTCCGATTGGGGCTGTGTTATTAGAACTTTACATCTGGTAGAAGTCAAACGGTAAATAAATGAATGCGTTTAGTAAAGAACAAAAACTTCAAGACATCAATTATGATCCTAAAACTGGGTATTTGTCTGAAGAGAGACTTTACCAAAAAGCACTAGAAGCTGGGTTAAACGTGACAAGAAAACAGGTCAAAGAATGGTTGAAAAGTCAAGACACTTACACAAGATACAAATGTATTGTCAAACAGCATAGGTTAACTAAGATTTATGTGAACAACTTAACTGATCAAGTACAAATGGACTTGGTTGACATATCCAAACTTAAGAACAAAAACAAAGGTTACAACTGGATTCTAACTTGTGTTGAGATGTTATCCAGATACACATTTGCAACACCCGAGTACCAGAAGGACACTAAGAGTATGACAAAAGCTGTCAATCATGTACTTGAGGAATTTAAATCTAGATTTGGGAAATACCCTATCGTTGCACAATTTGACGATGGAAAAGAATTTACAACGTAGGTGTAAAATCGTTGTTGACTAGTCGTGGTGTTAGGTATTTTTCTACGTATAGTTCTAGAAAAGCTGCTATTGTTCAAAGATTCAACAGAACATTAACAACTATGATGCGGAAATACTTCTAGAGCAAAGGTACATACCAATGGTTGAATATTCTAGACAAACTAGTTGATAATTACAATCACACAAGACACAGCGTGGTATTAATGAAACCTGCTGACGTAAACAACTTAAATCAAGATAAAGTATGGAACACCTTATACGGATCTTATACTGGGGAATCCCCTTTACCTAAGTTTAGAATTGGTGATCTAGTTAGAGTAAGCAAAGACCAGAACATATTTGAGAAAGGATATGATGCTAACTTTACCAAGAAGATATTTAAGATAAGTAAACTTTTCCAAGGTGACCCAAACACGTATGAAATTGAAGACACCAGAGATAGTGAGCCAATTCTATGTAAATTTTACAAGCAGGACTGCAGGAACTGAGTCCTGCTGACAAACAAGACAACACTTACTGAGTTGAGAAAATACTCAAAACACAAGGTGACAAACTTTACGTGAAATGGTTAGGTTATGACAACAAGTATAATTATTGGATTAAGAAAAGTGACATTCAACCAATTAAAAAGTTAAGAAATGTTTTGTATAATAAATGGACAATGATATTGAATTTAATGACTTGGACTTAAGTAAACAGCCACCAGACCATAACCAAGAACTTGAAGAGTCAATACTTGACAACGTTGACATACATGAAACATCATTTATAAACTCCAACTATGATGACCGGGGTGACAACAAATTACAAAATTTAGACCATTTTGCGACGTCTGAAAACGATGCTGAATATGCAATTGAGAAATTCATAGAACTAACCAATCCAGGATTCAAATTTATTAACACTGATAGATAAATGGAACTTAAACATAATATCAGAACAACATCTAGAAACCACATAACCTATTAACCTCTACTCAAGAGTAATGAAAGAGGAAAACCCCAAATTGTTCTAATAAGAGATAAAAATACTCTTAGATACAACTCATCTGCTAAGTCAAAATATTTAAAAGATACAATAAGTCAGTTCCAAGAAGATATAAATTTTATAATACATGAATGGAAAACTAACACCCATTAATTGGATTGGGATGATCATAGTTTCGTGGACACTACTGCGGATATGTCTTACTGGGTTGACTCCTAAAGAAAACAGAGAACTCCAAGGTGTGTTAAATCCTAAAGAAAACATGATCAGTCGTATTGGTGACGAAGGAGCTTTGCAAAAACATGCTGAGCATTTTCAGGAACTACTCAACGAAACAATCAAGCAAAGAGATGCAACAAACAAACCTGAAGAATATATAGAATTCAAAGAAAGAGTTGTACAAATAAGAGAAGCTAGAGATGGAACAATAGATCAAACAAATAGAGAGGCAACTAGAGAACAACAAGTGGAAGACATCAAACGTTTTGAAAAGTTTAAAAAATGGGTTAAAGAAAACATGGTCTTACTCAGTGGTGTTGCCATAGCAAATAGGCGGAATAATCACTGCTATAGTAATGGACCTTTAACCTTATAGACAAAATTTCAAAAAATTTTGAACTAGGAAAATCTTTTATCACAGCCTGAAAGAG